>JAMKCH010012678.1:0-51009 GCA_023653785.1 Ophioderma brevispina
ATTAAGTGCACACGGCAGCGCTTATACGTGTTGATACGGCACTGCCTGTCATCCGGCCATCTCCCGCTATCTCCTGTGATGATGGAATTGCATAAACTGAATTCGAGGCATTCTGTACATATCAAAAAGGGAAAATCATCAAAAAGCCCAGTTTTGGCTACCCGGGGTTGACTTGAATGTCTAAATTCAAGGCCAATACTTAGCCTCAACTTCAACTAGTTTTAAGTTAAAGGCTATAGGTTCTAGTCTGTTGATTGGAACTTCATGTCCTAGGCTAATAGTAAGCATAGTGATACATCCAATACATAGTTTACTACAGGGATAGTCCAATCCATAACCAGGGTCATATTTGAAGTCTATTTGCAGTAAACGTATGGTAACAGGGACCCTTTATCACTGTCCTGGCGTGGCTGGGATTGCCCCCACAGTGATACGTGAAGTAAAAAGTGAATCTGGTGTTAACCTCAAATCATTGGGGTTGCCAGTCACCTGGGTCACTAACGGCCCACCTCACATCCAGGGCTAATTATGAACAGAAGTCTAGGCTGATGCAACTAGCTAGTAGGTTAGTAGTAGTATACTAAGCTAACATTTAGGGCTAATGTACTAGTCTAGGTGGCTTAAGAAAAAAATTGTAAATGCAGAAGCAAAAGCGCTATAAGTGAATTCGCAGACCTAACAGATAAACTGCATGCGATGTTATTTTGTTGAGGTTACCAAATTCAGCCTCAACAGACACGTTTATCCGTTGAGGCTGCCAATTTCACTATAAGACTACTATAGCGTTTGCGCTTTCACGTTTCACACTGCCGTCGAGCGGATGCTACTAGTATAGGTTATAGCATCAGCGCATACTAGGCTCAAATCCAGGGCTAATGTACTGCCTAGGCTGGGGCATGTTTATAATAGGGCATTTAGCTTCCATGAATCGGTGACTTCCAACAAAACCAGGCATTTCTTGTACGGCATCACTTTTATTCAAAGTTCGTAATTTAAAGCTTCGGCCACTTGATATCGCACTTACGGATGAATTCAAGGGAAGATCAATAAACTACTGGGGCTCAGTGATACTAGGCTAACATGCATCCGGGGTTAATGTCCCAGCCTAGGCTGGAGTCAAAAAGGTCTAGTCATAATAGGTTTGATAGTCAAGTTCATTATAATCATTAAAAAAAAGTTCACTAGTCATAAATTAAAAAGGGTTCGCTAGTCATGGAAAAGGGTTCGCTAGTAAAAATTGAAAAGGGCATGACTAATAATAAATTTTAAATTAATATTAATCATGTTTTTTTTCTGTAGGTCGCAAAGTCAAGTAAGACACCCTTTTCGTTGTGTGCGAGGGACGGGCAGAAAATCGGTGTTTCCAGCACTGTCTTTAATTTAATCAGGGTCCTCGATTCTGATAGGCAAAACCCTTTCTTTTATGATGAATACACAATTTGAGCATTAACATTCACATTATGATAATAAACAATTACTGTAAACAACTGTGAAAAAATTGTGAAAATTGCCGCTTTCGCAGGAATTTTGTCATTTTGCCTGATGAAATTGCCAGTGTCACTTAAGGAACAAGCCATGCAACTTTGTTGATAGTATATGCTGGTAAACCATGCTGTCTTTTCAAGTGCCAGCACGCCAAGAAAAATAAGGAGTTTTAATGAAAAAAAAGGTTGAAATTTTGTTAAAGTTCACTTTTGCGTGCCCCACGTTTCATGGCAAAGACGTGTAAACATTGGGAAAAGGTCCCCTTTGCTAAGGTCTTACCCCTCCAGAATTTAGCTGTGGGCCTTGTTGAAAATGACAAAAATTCACCTATGGATTCCAAACTTCCTTTTCAGGGGACCTCCTCATGGTTATGGTTGCATGGATAACACAAAATAAGGATTTAGAATAGTGGCCTAACATGAAGTTTGCTGTTCTCCGAGGATAGTTGACAGATTGTAGGGTTAATCTTGCACAGTAGGCCTACTTTAGTGAGTTTTTTGTAGGGGTGTTTTGGTAAAATTTCTGTTCACTGCATTTTAAATTGACTTTTGGGGGATTGGCGCATGCCACACAGACTTGGGGCACATAAAGCTAAAAAGCCAAAAGTGATTTTTTTTTTTTAAATCCAGAGAGTACATTTTTTTCAAAAAGTACAAAGCTTGGTTGTTGTTGTGAAATTAAGCTACTTTAGTGATTAATGATTTTTAGAATCTATCATTTTGTGCCTCAGGAAATTACTTCTACGTGATTGCTGTGCTGTGTTCGACTCAACCCATTGAAATTAAACAAAATAGCATGCACTATTTTGCACAGAACACGTTTTGTAAGTTGTAATTGTCGTGAATATGAGCTCTGCTGTTTAGCATTTTCTTTTTCAGTTTATTTGGTTGTTTTCCAATATTTAAAAACTATGAAAGCTATAGAACCCCATGCTGTTTTGTACTGTTCAGTAATTCACTTGTTACATTTATTCAAATGCTCCCCTTATTTGACTTATGCAAACAAAATTCATGCCAATTTAAATCAAGCCTAGCTATTAGTGAGTTAATGTGCTGGCTTTCCTGTTTGTTTGTGAATTTATTTGGGTTTGTTAGAGTTGAATTATAGGAAAAAAAGAATAAAGGTCAAAACCTGACACATAGGTCCACATATTTACCACTGAAAATCTGTTTTATTTCCATTTTATTTCTGCAACGGATATTAAATGGAAGAAAATTCATTTTAGATTCAGCCACTAGCTTGAATTCTCAATTCTCTTGCAAACTGCTCAATCTATGTATCAGATTCTTATCATTTGAATGTTTTTGTCGGCTTGTAGGTGCAGTTGTGCAAAGGAGACCAGACAATAACAGACACACAACTTAGTTGGGCACATCTCAGTTCTTCATACTTTTGGCCCAACACACACACAATGATCCCGCCAAGACGTGAGTTATTTTGGATTTGTAACCGCTTGAACCTGAGGGTATAAGACCCAAATACGGAATGAGGTTCGGCGCTGGAGATGCTTAAGGTGGATGTTAAGTCAGGAATCAAAGAATTGTTTTGCCGTATCTTCTTAAAGGTGCAAAGAGAGATATTTTGAGGCACCAATAAATTGTGTCATAATATGTAATTTCATATAGATACACAATCAATAGATTTCTTACCTTGTATTTCGCTACAGAAAATGTCTTAAAAGAAGAAAAAGCCGATTTGATTCGATTTTATTGCTTAGATTCAATGTAAAACATAGATGAATTTCGTATTGCTCCTATACGAAAATTAGAAATTTCATATGTTGTACCAAGGAAACATTTCTCCGCTTTAATCCTTTCAGTTTTGGATATTTTTGATGGAAAGTCTGGGACATTAGGGCAAAATCAGTACTTCAATTTTATTAGGGACACCTGATGTGTGGAATTGAAAATCTCTCGTGACACCTTAATGTTGTTCCAAACATATATAAAAGTATCACATTTATGAGAGAAATGACTAAGGAATCCAAATATGATAATATTTTTTCCCCAAAATAGTATTTTGAGAAAATATAAAAATGGTGATTTTACACTCATTTCTTTGGTTCCCTATACAAAAATACAGACATGTATTAAAATGGGCCCTTGTGCGTTTGTATTCCAGAGTCCTAGTTATAGGGTCGGTATTTCCCTTTTTTTTCAATTCTGCATATTTATCAAAGTATTTTGCCAAAAAAGCCACAAACCGCGTTGTTCAATTTGGAACAAACGCCAAGTTGTCAAAGGTTGACAAATCACGATTTTTAACCAACAATGGGGGAAAAACTAAAAAAAATAACGACCCTAGATTTTGATATGCTCTATATGACGCATTTCATTTCTTACCTTTTGCTGATATGGATTTTCGAGTAACTGGGAACCGGAAAATCACGAATTAACGCCGAAAGTGAACACAGAGAAAATCGCACCATTTTGTCCAATATTGTCCATTTCGATACAAAATATAGCCTTACTACAAACCACAAGCGTTTCAACTCTTATTCTTCACACCTCTTCTGCACCAGGTCAAATGCTTAATCTGGATACTTGATCCAAAATTCAACAATTTATGGGCGTATTGATATAGGCCTATAAAAAATTAAAATCCATTCTGTTTGCAAAAGCAAACTCACGTGGGCAACCACTTTACAATTGATACAGGTTACCATGGGTGTGAGTCATATCGAATCGAGGATCAAGGCGTTTCTGATGCGTCATTGCATCGCTGAGAGCCGAATAGAACAGGCGAGTATTGCGTAATACGCGAAATAGCCCGCCCTTTGCGTTCAGCCCATGTGATTGTTCGTGGTCAAAAATGCGTAACATCGTAAAAGTAAAATGAACAAAATAGAGGGAAAACATAAATTTATAGAGATTATGTATAAAATATATGGAAAGAAAAACATTTTAATGCCGTTTTAACATGAAAAAAACTAAAAAACTGGCCATTTGACAAGTTCATGACTTCAACAGCCAATTAAGGCCCTGACGGCGGTCCAGGGGAAGAGCCCCAATGTTGGTCCAGGGGAAATGCCATGTGTTTTTTCTTTTTCATTTTTTTTGTTGGGGGCAATTATCCTTATTCAATGTCCACTCTTTTCTCCATTTTTAGACTCCCGGGTGCTTGCACTCCCTCCGCACCCAGCTGGCTTAAGTGCATGTAAAGTGGGCCAACAATATTTTGTCTGTGATTGTAGATTGGGCTTAATGATGCAGAACAGGAAAACTGACTAGGGAAAAAGGGTGATGTAGGTATCATGTAAGGGGCAAAGGGGTCGAATAGACGTTTTTTTTTCAAAACACAAAACATGGGCAAGGCACAATATATTCTTAGAAAACTGAAAGTTTTTCCAAATATTTCATGATTAGCGGAGGAACAAGTAGGCATATCCATGTGTAAAAATAGTAATAGTGCATATTACCAAAAAACTATTGGAAAAGGTAAAGGGGCACAGTGAGCCACAACCATGGTTCTCCCCCACCTTAAGTTTAAAAGTTTTGAAATTTTTTATATCACGAACTGCCGGGGGGGGGGGTTATGGGTTTTGGCCGGGTCCCATGATGTTCCAAAAAAAGGAGGGACTAGCTGCAAATGGGACCACCGCTAGGGGTATCAAATTCACAATAATCAAGTTCTAGTCCCGTATGGGTATACAATATTCAGGTAAGATTGTGACTGGCTCATTGAAAAAACATTGGAAAATAAGTTAACATGTCCAGTAAAATAACCCTGCAGTGTGTAAATTTCTTACGTGTTACAACGTGGATTTTTCTCATAATTGGTTCTTTAAAATGTATTTTTTTATCACGTATTGAAAGCAGGTCCCGCGAGGGGTTATAATGTTAACCGCAAATGGTCCGTTAGGGGTATATTTCACCGGGAAAAGCGGGTATAATTTAACTGAATGCTGGTCCTGTTAGGGGTTATATTTTCCCTGAAAATTGTCCTATTAGGTACTTTCAGAACCACCGGAACGAGCATGGGACCCAACAACCTTTGACTGTGAAGAAACACCCCCCCACCCCCGGGGCTGAAAAACTGTTAGTCTTATTAATCCATGTGCAGGCCTACCTAGTGCAAATTCAGTCGCATCTGTATGAAATTGGCAATTTGTATTTTTGTTGTAAACGAAACAGCAATTACAGCACATGGCCAATGGGACCACGGAAGGGAAAACAAGGAATTGTTCTAACAAAACTGCAAGATCAACAAGCAACTAAAATACGCTTTTCTCACGATGTCGAAATAAAACAGATAAGAACAGGAAGTGATGGAATCATGAAATGCACATTTAACATCAATGGCTGATGTACTATGCTAGGCCTGATTGCTCTGGCTTGTGGTTAGTCTTTATTCGGTGGAGAAAAATGCATTTTTTCCCACACCATAGTTTTCATGATAGTTGTACATTTAGAACAATCCACCTTAATAGAGTATTGTGCGTATTAAAAACATGTAAAAGGGCATGGCGTTTGGGTTGTCAGGCTTTGAATACAATTTAAGAGGTACATCTTTTAAAAATGACAGGCACATTGCACAGTGTGAAAGTACATGCACAGGCTTGATGTAAAACAGGCTACTAACATTTCATTTCAGACTGGGTACGTTTAGGCCTTGGACAGTTCTGATCAATTTTATATTTCAACATCCAATTAAATTCTATGAAAAAGGTAAAGGTGAATATTCTAAAGAAATCAAATTTTTTGTTACTTGCATGCAGGATACAAAAGTTACTGGCACTGAGAGAAAGTGGAATGCACCTGTGAATGTTACTTGCACGGAGAGAAAGTGACATGCACAGTGCACCGGATTAAGTCAACAGTGTTGTGTTGTATTGCAGGTGTATGGCTTAAAATTGTGGCTGGTTGTTTTGTGTTTCAAATGCACCTAGGCTAACAGCCATAGCTACTAGCATAGGACTGATGCATCAGCCTTTAGGGGGGTCCTTTCTCAAGTTCAAGGTTGCAGTCCTAAGGGTAGTCAAAATCAGGACAAAAGGGTTTGCTAGTCATATAAAAAAAATCTCATATGTCATAAGGGGGTTGGGTTTAGGGTTAAATTTAAAATTTATGACAGCGGGAACCATTTTTCAATTTATGACTAGCGAAACCCCTTTTAATTTAGGCCCTATGACTAGCGATTTTCGTTCTTAATACTCTAGGACTAGCGAACCTTATGACTAGGGATTTTTACCCAGCATAGCTAGGCTATAGTGTTTATATCCTAGATGTGTGTTCGAGTGCTTGTTAGGCTAGTATGCACCATGCTAGATACCATACTAGCTCAGCTGCATTATCTTCTAAAGTCAGCGGCGTCATGAGAATCCCATTGCCTGAAGCGGGGTTTTTTTAATCCTGAGCTTGACTGAAAGTACTGCCGAACACATTAAGCAAGGCACACAGAAATACCGGCCTGATTTTGTTGACGTCACTGAGTCATGGATAGACTAAATGCAATAGAGCATAGTACGAATAAGGACATCAGGCCAAGAGTAGTACCTGGATATGAGGCCTAGTTTCTGGTTGCAACTGATGGCAGTGATACTCCTATAAAGTATAAACCTTTACCCGTTCATACTAAATATTGCATATGTATGCTTTGATGCTACTCAACCTACTAGTTAGCTAGCATGGCATAGCCTAGCTTCGAACAGAATAGCCTGGATGGTGGGTGTGGGGGATTTGGTTTGGGACCACTGACACAAATGACCACTGAAGAATTAGCCACTTTTTTATGGCACTTTCTTATGTAGAATTATCAGTCATGGGTTGTCACCAAATGGGTGCTGTTAGTGACCAGGGTTGATTGGGGACCCCAGGAACCCGCGATTCGCCATCCACAAAATTCCACTTTTGGCTCATTTTTTTCATAATAAGGTACACATTGAAAGACATTGGACAGACAAATTCCACATTTTGGGGATCAGAGTTCAAAAGTTAAAAAAGGGGGTTAGTCCACTTTTACCCAAAAAAGTCACCTTTGTTGAGGGTTCCGCACCACCCAAAATAAAATCTCGTATGGTCAAAGATAGTTGTAAGGGGGGTATTTACTTGGTTACTATTGCCCTGGCATATGAAGTCCAATGAAAATGATATGACAGGATTTAAACTTAGAAGTTTCCAAGGGCTAAGATAGCATGCATGCATGCTTTAGACCCAAGCTAGTCAGAGCTTGCCCTTGCCTACACAATCACGCTGCATGTCCAAACTTTTGAGATGTCCAAGACTGCCCTCGAAATCCATGAATCCACCAATTCGTCATAGCAGTAGATAGCAGAGTGGCGGCCGGGGCTGCGGTGGTAAACTGAACACCGTGATGACAAGAGTTCCATATCCACACGCGCACGTACGGTATCGCGGTATAGCACCGTCGCGTGGGCATTTTACAATGTCTGGCGCGCGGAAACGGCCATCATCAAAATTTGATCCAGAACTTCCTTTAACAAAATGCAGGCTGCGGTTGACACGATGTTAGTTTAAGAACAAATATTGCATTGCAGTTATTATTGTTGAAAGCCCCCAATTTTTCAAAAAATGGCTTTGACATTTGCTATTTCGGTGAAAATTGAGGCCCAAAATTTGCACTTTTTGCGACATTTTTCAACTCTACTACATGGTATAAAAATACTTATTTTTCTTTTTATTTAACACAACTTTCGCCGCGATAATAAATTTGCACCACAGCTATAACACTGTAGGTTTCTATGTCCCTTCATCTCAGTCGATCTGCTTCACCATAATAATTGTGTATTTTCGCCTAAGCCAGCAGAGGTCATTGCTTTGTTTACGTCTCAAAACAGCCTCTTCGGATCTCGAAAATCCCGGTTCGCGCATGCGCTATGCTTTTGCTCCACAGTTAGATACCGGGTGGTGGAATGATGAGGTGAGGAGCGGGCGATAGCGAGCAAGAAGGATGACATTTAAGGGATATGAGAAAAAATGGTTACAGAAGAGAATAAGGTAAGCTATAAGAGGCTAAAGAAGCGAGCAAAGAAAGGTGCGAAAGCTATGAAGGAGGAGGCAGAGAAGAGCTGAGTGAGTGAGTTGAGAGAGAATCCAAACAAAGTATATAAGATAGTGAAGGCTATGAAAAAGGATGGAAGAGAAAGAGATGTTGACGGGGGAGATTGTATGGAGGGAGTGATTGGAAAAGTTGGAATTTCAGTGAGAAAGATAGCCAGGCGAGTCTGGAAAGAGCATTATGGAGAGAATCATGAAGGAGGATGAGTGGCTCAGGAAGGTAGACGCTGATGGGTGGAAGGGCCAGTTAAGAGGGTCAGCCGGGAAGAAGTGGTTGTGAAAGCAATAAGAGAAATGAAAAAAGGAAAGGCGGTTTGGACCATCAGGGTGAGTGGCTGAATGATTAGTGCGAGTGAGATAAGGATTGAGGTGATGGAGTTGTGTCAGAGAGTGTTGGATGGGGTAGGGATGGGGCCGGTGGAGTGTGGCAGTGAGTGTGGTTTCCAATTTTAAGGGCAAGGGGATGCAATGAGTTGCAGTGCATATAGCGGTGTGAAGTTGTTAGAGCATGCAATGAAGATTGGGGAGAGGGTTCTGGAGAATAGGATTCGGAAGATAGTGGAATTGGAGGAGTGCATTTTGGTGTTATGCCAGGGAAGGGAAATGAATAGATCAGTGTTTTATTTAAGGAGGGTTGCAAGAGGAATACCAAGCTAAAGGGAAGGAGCCTGTATATGTGTATTTTGGTAGACTTGGAGAAGGCATTTGATAGGGTACCTGTAAAGTGATTACGTTGGCGATGAGGAAGATTAGATCCAAAGGTAGTGGTTAGAGCAGTCATGAGTTTTGTATTAAGGAGCCAAAATGAGAGTCAGTGTGGGTCTGATTTTGTCAGAGTAGTTTGAGGTGAAGGGGGTGTGCATCAAGGTTGTGTACTTTCGCATTTGATTTTTGCAATTGTGATTGATGTGGTCCAGAGAGTGCACAAAAGAAGTTTGTTGAGTGAGATGTTGGACGCTGATGACTTGGTTTAATGAGTGAGACATTGGGGGACTGAGGGAGAAGTTTTGAAATGGAAGAAGGCTTTCGAGAGTAAGGGGTCTTAAGGTAAACCTTGGAAAGACGAAAGTGCTGGTGAGTGGGCGGAGAGGGAGGTGGTATGAGTAAAGGTAGACCCATGTGGGTATTGGAGAGTAAAAGCAAATTCATGTGGTGTGCGAATGTGGGAAATGGTCCATGGGAGATGCACAAAGATGAGAGAGTGACCCCTAGTTTGGCAAGAAGATTTTGTGTGTAGAAGATGTGAGAAGGGATCTGGAGAGATGGTGGAACAGTGAGGAAGTGTGTTGAATGGGGTGTAGTCAGTGAAGGAGTTCACATACCTAGGGGATAGGGTAGTGGGGGTGGGTGGATGGAGGTGGCTGTGACAGCGAGAGTGAGGTCTGGGGTGGGTGAAGTTTAGGTAATGTGGGGAGTTTGTTGCAAGGGAAAAAGATATTCCTTGAAGACTGAAGGAGTGGTGTATAAGAGCTTTGAGATCCTGATGCTGTACATGGGAGTGAGACTTGGTTTCTGGGCGAATGCACGGGCATTTTGAGGGGACAGAAGAGAGCAATTATGGGTTTGGAAGAGGCGGTTTAACCGGTTGGCGAAGGCTAATAGTGTACGTTTGGTATGGGATGTGGTTTGAGTAAGGATGACGAGCATGTGTTAATAAGGGCGCTTTTTGAGTTCGAGGTTAGCGGTTTGAGGAGGAGGGGACGTCCAAGCAACTTAAGAAAGCAAGTGGATAAGGAGAGTAGGAGGGTTGGGTTGAGGATTGAGGATTCATTGAATCGGGTGAAATTGGAGGAAGGAGTAAGGGCGGTTTGCTGCAAATGTGCGTTGATCCGGCCACCCCCAGTTTACTGGGACAACCGATTTAAAAACTTTGGTTTAGTAGTAGTAGTAATAAATCACCCGTTTCAAAAATAATCAGATTTTAATCCATGAATGGAATCAGTCAAGACAAGTGGGCATATATTAATATAATTTAGGACTACTCAAGTAATATTTTCAATATAAAGTGCTGTTTTTGTACTGATTCTGAATTTGCTTATTCCCCATCGGATCCGCTGCTCACCCACCCCGGCTTTTTCAATAGACTCCCGTGCGTAGCATTGTTAGGAGGTAGGTACGGACGACGTGCAATGCTACGGAACGAGCTAGATGCAAATGTGAGGTACTCGCAATTACTTGCTAAGATATGAGAACAAAATAGCATTTTATCTTTGGTATATGAATAGTAACAAAACTTTCCCTTTGCAAAGCATAATTTAAAATGTCAAATCTCTCAACATGTGTCCGTAATCAGGATTGTTTTAGGGGAGGGCGATTTTTTTCTCAAAACTGGACTTTCCCCCAAATTTGCCCCTCCCCAAAGGTGGGAGGGGCGAATTTGGCAAAAGTGGACCTTTTGGATCAAAATTGTAACCTTTTTTCGACAAAATAGCATAACCCCCCTAGTTTTTGGGGTGCTCCGCTTACAAAATTGTATTTTTTGTCTGTTTTGAGCCATTTTTAGGGGTTTTGGGGGCTTTTGGGAATGGGGGGCATCTGCCCCCCTCGTACTCCCACTGGTTACAGGCCTGGTATGTAATTCATGTAATGTAGGATAAGTTTTGGTTGGTCATAATTATCTGTACCATTTAGGATTATAGGTTGTCAATAAACTATAGCAACTAAACCATTGTCCTGAATTTCATGTGTGGAGGCAACAAATACAACACGTCGTACAGCATTTGTATGCATTCGTGGAAAATGTTTTAATTCAATCAGCAGTTTCATCCCTTGTCCATGCTGGACCAGCTCCATGATGCAAGTCTTGTCCACAGCCTCCTTGAAAAAGGTTACAAAGAAAGCAATACGCTGCATCTTTTGAAAAGGCTGTATTCCAGATGTAGATAAAACTTATCACGTTGCATAATGTACACAGGTTCTGCCTAGAGGTGTTTTTTTTAATTTGGATATATTACACAGTGACAGATGCATTGATCATTTTTACAAAATTTAGCAAAAAGATAGTACATTATATCAAGTTTCAAAGCTCTAAAGTACATAATCAATAATCATAAAAATAATTTTAAAAATGTGGCTGTTTTGTGTCCCCTGTCTTAGCAGGCAAGACACATACATGTGACTACGTTCATGTGACTTGTGTTTGGAGGACAAAATGAGTAAAAACTCAAGTTCAAGAATTTTGAATGAAAACAACTTTTTCTGGGGTGAAATGTTGTGTAGAAACTGAATCTGGCATTAAAAATGCAAAATTACCTTCCCTCAAATGCTACACCTCAAAATACAAACCATCATGATTTCCAAATATAGAAAAAAGAAAACGTGCTAAAACTAGGAATAACAAAGATATTACTTTTAACTCGTTAAATTATAACCATGGTAAATGCTTTCTAGCCCTCTGGTGTTTCGTCTACGGATAAGTGAGGGGAAATTGTGCCTGTTTCTGCATGCTGGCAAGTAGAGCTTTCATTTGAGACCTAACTCATCAAATTTGGACAGTTTTTCTGGAGTTTCTCAGTGTTTTTGTGATGTGGTGATCTGGAGGTACTTCCGGTTTGAAAATTTAAAGGGACATAAGGTAAACAAACCTTCCGTCTTTCCGTCATTTTGGCGGAAGGATTTCTGGCCTGGAAATAGCTCAGATCTTAACCCAATTGAGAATGTATGGTCCATGATGGAGGAAAAAGTGTATTGTCCACCTTTGGCTACCAATCAAACCATGTTGGTCAGGAAGATCAAAGAAGCTTGGTATTTTGTAAATCTCCGACGGCATACAATTCTCCCAAATCTACTGGAAGGTGAAAGAGGTTGGAAGAATCGATGCCAGAAAGTTATCGAAAACCAAAGAGGTGCCAGTTCCTGAACAAATGTATACAATGTTAATATACAAACATGGTTTAAAGGGTTTAGAAATTGTTGTTTACATACATGTTGTTGTTGCTAGGGCACTATTAAAGGCATCACCCTATATTAATTTTATTGGGCAGGGCCATTAGACTTCAGAAAATCTGTCCAATACCAGACTTCCTTACTTAATTTTGCATTTATACATTAAATGGCCTATTGCAGGAAGGACAAAATGATAAAAATTTTGAACTAAAAAATGAACAGCCCTAGGTTTGAATAAATATGAACTTGTTGTAGGGGGAAGTATTGGGCATAACAAGTTCATAATTTTAAGTCCCAGAACCCCTGGAATTTTCGAGTTGAATTTGTTTATCAAAACTTCACCCACCCATACCTCACACTAGCTGTCACAGCCACCTTTCATCCACTGTGAACTCCTTCACCAATTCCACCTCATCACACAATTTTTCCTCCTCATCACACAACTTTTCCTCCTGTTCCATCATCCCTCCAGCACCCTTCTCCCATTTCAAAAGCACAGCACCCCGATGCACACCCATCCCCACCTCAAACCCCTCAGACAAATCAGATCCCACTCTAACTCTTGTCTTTTCTCCTTCATACAAACTCATCACTGCTCTAACCATTACCTCTGGTATCCATCTCTTCCTCATCACCCACTCCATCACTTTCCTCGGTACTCTATCAAATGCCTTCTCCAAGTCTACAAAACACATATACAGCTTTTGTCCACTGTTGCCTGATGATTTGTTGTTGTCTGCTGTGAAAAAAAATTTGCTTGTAATATCTGCATAGTTTGGATTTCAAACAGACTTGAGAAAGGTGCAACATGGGATCCCTCATTTGTTGATGAGGTTAAAGGTCATATACCAAGGTCAAAGCTCATGTGAGGTCAAGTTGTAAGAAAATATAAAATTGAAATAAATTGAAACCAAACTTGGTTTGTGGATATAACATGGACAACCTCATTAGGCAGGTGACACTAGTGGTCATGGATGTTGACTTTTTGTTACATACTGGCAAAAGACCTCATCCATCAGAATGTATCATTTGATTTCTCTTATTTTGATTAGAACTAAAAAATCTGCTTTCACCGGGGTGGCATTTGTGAGATTTTTGCATGCATGTGTCGCTTCATGTTTTTTCTTGTAAAATGCCCTTATGAATCTCTTCTCACAATACTGACATTTGTGTGGTTTTTCACCTGTATGTACCATTTCATGTAGTGTCTTTTGACGAGCACTAATAAAATTCTTTCCACAGTAACAACATTTGTGAGGTCTTTCACCAGTATGTATTCTTTCATGTAGATTCTTGTCACCAATGTTGAGAAATCTCTTTTCACAATACTGACATTTGTGAGGTTTTTCACCTGTATGAGTCATTTCATGTTGTTTCTTATGAACAGCCGTAATAAATCTCTTTTCACAGTGCTGACATTTGTACGGTCTGTCACCAGTATGTGTCCTTTCGTGTTGGTCTTTGTATCTAGCAGAAACAAATCTCTTCCCACAGTGCTGACATGTGGGAGGTTTTTCACCTGTATGTGTCATTTCATGTTTTTTCTTTAGATCATAGGTAATAAATCTCTCTTCACAAAACTGACATTTGTAAGATTTTTCACCTGTATGTGTCTTTTCATGTTGGCCTTTGTATGAAGCAGAAGTAAATCTCTTCTCACAATACTGACATTTGTGAGGTTTTTTACCTATATGGCCCATTTCATGTTTTTTCTTTAGATCATAGGTAGTAAATCTCTCTTCACCTGTATGTGTCTTTTCGTGTTGGTCTTTGTATCTAGCAGAAACAAATCTCTTCTCACAGTGCTGACATTTATGCGGTTTTTCATTTGTATGTGTCATTTCATGTTTCCTCTTGTTATTAGCAGATTTAAATCTCTTTTCACAGTATTCACATTTGTAAGATTTTTCACCTGTATGTGTCTTTTCATGTTGGCCTTTGTATGAAGCAGAAGTAAATCTCTTCTCACAATACTGACATTTGTGAGGTTTTTTACCTATATGGCCCATTTTATGTTTTTTCTTTAGATCATAGGTAATAAATCTCTCTTCACAAAACTGACATTTGTGAGATTTTTCACCTGTATGCATCTTTTCATGTTGGCCTTTGTATCTAGCAGAAACAAATCTCTTCTCACAGTGCTGACATTTATGCGGTTTTTCATTTGTATGTGTCATTTCATGTTTTCTCTTGTTATTAATAGAAACAAATCTCTTCCCACAGTGCTGACATGTGGGAGGTTTTTTACCTATATGGCCCATTTCATGTTTTTTCTTTAGATCATAGGTAATAAATCTCTCTTCACAAAACTGACATTTGTAAGGTTTTTCACCTGTATGTGTCTTTTCGTGTTGGTCTTTGTATCTAGCAGAAACAAATCTCTTCTCACAGTGCTGACATTTATGCGTTTTTTTATTTGCATGTGTCATTTCATGTTTTCTCTTGTTATTAGCAGAAATAAATATCTTTTCACAGTACTGACATTTGTGATGTTTTTCACTTGTATGTGTCATTTCATGTTTTCTCTTGTCACTAGGACTAATAAATTTTTTTTCACAGAGTTGACATTTGTGAGGTTTTACACCTGTATGTATCTTTTCATGCGTCTTCTTTTCAGTAGCTATAAAGAACCTCTTTTCACAGTATTCACATTTGTGAGATTTTTTACCTGTATGCCTTATCTCATGTCTGTTCCTGTGACTAGTGGTAAGGAATCTCATTTCACAATACTGACATTTATGAGGTTTTTCACCAGTGTGTTTTATTTGATGTATTATCTTCTGATAAGTGTTAATAAATCTCTTTTCACAGTACTGACATTTGTAAGATTTTTCACCTGTATGTGTCTTTTCATGTTCTCTCTTGTGATTAGCAGAAATAAATCTCATTTCACAGTACTGGCATTTGTGAGGTTTTTCACCTGTATGTGTCATTTCATGTTCTCTCTTGTGACTGGCAGTAATAAATCGCTTTTCACAATGCTGACATTTGTGAGGTTTTCCACCTGTATGTGTCTTTTCGTGTTGGTCTTTGTATCTAGCAGAAACAAATCTCTTCTCACAGTGCTGACATTTATGCGGTTTTTCATTTGTATGTGTCATTTCATGTTTTCTCTTGTTATTAGCAGAAACAAATCTCTTCCCACAGTGCTGACATGTGGGAGGTTTTTTACCTATATGGCCCATTTCATGTTTTTTCTTTAGATCATAGGTAACAAATCTCTCTTCACAAAACTGACATTTGTAAGGTTTTTCACCTGTATGTGTCTTTTCGTGTTGGTCTTTGTATCTAGCAGAAACAAATCTCATTTCACAGTGCTGACATTTATGCAGTTTTTCATTTGTATGTGTCATTTCATGTTTTCTCTTGTTATTAGCAGAAATAAATCTCTTCTCACAGTACTGACATTTGTGATGTTTTTCACTTGTATGTGTCATTTCATGTTTTCTCATACAACTAGCAGTAATAAAACTTTTTTCACAGAGTTGACATTTGTGAGGTTTTACACCTGTATGTATCTTTTCATGTGTCTTCTTGTCAATAGCCAAATGGAACCTCTTTTCACAGTACCGACATTTGTAAGATTTTTGACCTGTATGTTTCATTTCATGTCTGTTCCTGTGACTAGTGGTAATGAATCTCATATCACAATACAGACATTTGTGAGGTTTTTCTCCAGTATGCATTATTTCATGTATTATCTTCTGATAAGAGTTAATAAATCTCTTTCCACAGTATTGACATTTATGAGGTTTTTCACCTGTGTGTGTCATTTCGTGTTGTTTCTTGTAATAAGCACTAATGAATCGCTCTTCACAATACTGACATTTGTGAGGTTTGTCACTGGTATGTCTCATTTCATGTGTTTTCTTCTGAAAGTAGGTAGTAAATCCCTTTTTGCAGTGCTTACATTTGTGAGGTTTCTCATCTGTGTGTGTCACTTCATGCTGTTTCTTTTGACTAACAAAATTGTATCTTCTTTGGCAGTACCGATGACATTTGTAAGATTTTTTTGGTGCATTTACCAATTCAGAGGCTGTCTCATTGTTATACCAATATGGTTTGATTCTCCTCTCATGGTTGTGAATATGAAGTAGGTATCGTGGTACATTGCCAAATTGTCGAGTGCAGTATTTGCACACCAGTGGCGTTATTACTCTCCATGGTTTGTCTGCTCCATATCTGAAAGTTAAAAAAGTAATATGTAAATCAATCTCAGGGTACCAATGAATATACTAGCTGTTGGATTAACATATAACTATGCCTAATATAATTTGGCAATTTAGGGTGGCTATAAAATTTTGAGTTTGAAAGTGAATAGCTTTTTAAAAACTTTCAAGACCTTTCAGAAGAATTTGATGCACTTGAGGACCACAGAATTGAAAAGAACACTAAACTAGAGCACATCATGGGGTTACCATGGCCAAAATGACCGTTTGCTAACTACTGATGCAAATTATGTGTACACCCCATAGGCACTAATCATAGCCGATCCGTAAGCATGAAGGATATGATCATCACACGCTATTTGTAGAAGAATAAGGATTCCTTAGATTTTGGCCAAAATGGTCAAAATGACTCTGTGTACTCCCATAGGCACTGATCGTAGGCAATGCATATAGGAATGACCACTTGCTGACCACTGATCCAAATTATGTGTACACATAGGCACTGCATATGCATGAAGGGTATCAGCAAGTGCTATTTGTAGAAGGCTTTCTTTAATAGTGAGGTCATTTTGGCTAAAATCTGACTACTAGGTGACCACTAGGCACAAACTGTGTACACCATATATGCAGCTGAGGTCAGTCAAGAAATTTAAGCAAATCTGGCTTAAATTGGCCCAAGTGTTTGGTACATTTTGAAGCAAGGTACGAAGAAAGAAAGAAAAGACATATCAATAATTGTAACTGCACCGCATGATATAAAGAGCTTTCAGAAAATATATTGTTTACATTGGGTGCAATGATCCTTACGTGTGTACAGGGTGGCTTAAACAAACACGCTAATGCAATTTTTTATTTACTACTGTTAATTAGTTCATTCCCAGGTGGTGGCGGCCAAGCCTCATTCAACATAGCAACTCACCCAAAATATCAAAAGAAATTACAGCAATACGGAGTGTAAACCACAAACCAATTTGGGTGCTTTAATGACCCACTTACGACCTCGTCCGCATCCGTTGTTCACACCAAAAAATCAGAAATAACCCTTACAGTGGAGTTGATTCTTCAACTCCAACGGTTTTGGAATCGGAAAATATTCCCTGACAACATATAAAAAATTCAGAATTTCTCGTCAAGATCTCGCTTTTACGTGTTAAACCAATGGCAACGTCTAAAATTAGGATTTCTTGGCCGCCCTCCCCATTCATTCCTTTACTTTTAACTGATACATATGTACATTTGATTTCTATTGCCTTTCGGCCGCTTTCCCCTGAGGAGATTGCCAAAAACCAAATGTTTTCCATTGCCTTTGAGACATCCATGCACGATAGCACAAATTTACGGTCGTGACGTTTTCCCCACAGGAGACCTATTGCTGCCTATTGCATGTGAGACTAAAAAGCTTTGTACGCTGCTTTCTCGCTGCGGGTAAAACGGCTCAAAAGGCAATGGAAAGCACTGATTACATGAAATTGATTCTCATTGCAAATTGAGAGAAATTTGTATCCTAAAAAATCTTGCCCCTGGTGATGAAAAAAATGTGCAACCTTGGGCCCATATCATAACTTTTTTTTCTGTATTGATTTGGATAATGTGGCCTTGTACACAAAAGCCACATACCAACAACAAAATTTACTTCTGCTTCATACAAAGTTAAACTTAAGTTGTTCTCTTCTATGATGACTATGGCCGGTATTCACAAAAGCGGGTTAACTTTAACCCAGTGTTAATTTTAACCCTGGGTTAAATATGCCATAGAGAATAACATCGGAAGTTACTCCAATTTTGTTGAAAATGATAGAAGTTGTTCATCAAGCTTAATAAGTCAAAATAAGGAGTAGTTGGTAACTATGCATTGCAGATGGTACAATGTTATGGGACAAAATAGGTCATAGATCAACATACCCAATTGGTGTTGACCTTCCCTGACCCTCATCTCCGTAAGTAAGCATTTAACATAATACAAACTATACCTTTTAGGAGTCCTCTTTCCTCAGGCAATAACTTGCAAGTGTTTAAAATGTAATCATATTAATTTTTAATGTTGACCCCTGTACAAATTGAGATTGACCTTTTTACCATTTAGCCATTTTAACCTTATAACTCCAAAACCAATGGTCGTAGGTGGTACAAACTATACATTTTTGGAATCCTTATGATTAGATGGACAATATGGCATACATTTCAACATGATTGGGGCATTTTAAAAGTTTGACCCCTGTGTAAACTTAAATTGGTCCCTATTGCAAAAGTGATACCACAATTTGAGAGTACTACCTACCTAGCATTGATGTAGAGGGTCCATACTAACTACCAAGGTGTCAAACCTTTTCTGTAGTGGGAGGTAAATGAATTCCTTAAATAAGACCCCTATGATATTCTGCACCTCCTCTATTTCATCATACTTGCACTTCCATAGACCACAAACTGCCACAAAATTTGATTGTGGATCTGCTTAGCAGGGTTGAAATAAGGATTTATGATCCAGGAGCATTTTTGGTTTGTTTTTTAACACCCCCCCTTTTATTGCCCCTGGCCTATACAAATGTACAGAGTTTGGTTTGTTTCAGAACCAGAGGCATTTTGCCTTTTAGCAGGGATAAATTGACCCCCCTTGCCCCTACTTATTTCAAGCCTTGCCTTTAGTAGTTATAAATCATAGCTATAACTAAGTACCAAAATTAGAGTAGGACTCGTCACAGGCGGGGGACAATCTGTACAAAAGGCCCCTAGCACGATCGCAAGGCGTAGTAATAGCGCCCACCATTGACGATAAGTAACCTAATTTTTATGCAGTATGATGTAACCGAAATGACATAGCGGCACAGCGCCACGTACGACGGTGATCCATTAAGTCCTCAATTTCATGCAGATGTCATTGCCAGTATGCTCCACTTCGTTGATCGAGTGTCCTATCCGATTTATTTAGGATCCTGCTCATCATATTACCACCAAAATTACCACAGTTAATAAACAACAACAATTTAAACTTTGCGCCATAGGCCACAATGAACAGGGCCGCCGAGAGAGAAATTGCGGAGCCCAGGGGTGCCTGGAGTTTTAGGCTTACATGGCGCAGGTGGGGTGCAGGAGGTACGGGGAGTACCACACTTTTCATTTATATGTCAATGACAAGATCACATACCACAAACTACAACAAAATATGTAGATTCTTAAACTTCAGATCAATTACCCAATTAAAATTGTGGTTATTTTGTGGTCTAGAGCCATGTTAGGGCTACCCTCACTTCCGATTTCACTCTGGACTCATTCTGCTTCGAGAAAAGGAAGAAAAATTGTTCAGAGCTATTTTTTAATTTACACTTTGGGATATCAAATGCAAAACAAATGGTGTGGAGAGTAATGTACAACTTAGCCATTGCAAGATTTCAATGCCGCATGTTGGTATTGGCGGGATTTTGGGTTATGTAACCCTTGCAAACGTTGTGTTCCTTAAATATCGCGTGTGTCACTTAGTACAAACGTACTAGTGACCCAACCGTCGCTGTCGATAAGAGGCCCAGCTTGCTTAATGATAAAATGGATTTGAATGTCCTACTCTAATTAGAGTTCCATACCCCTCCATTCGAAGATTCTGCAACCTTATCCTGTGGTTTTGTTTTATTCTGTTCAAGGCTGCAAAATTGTAGGGGAGAGGATCATAATGAACTCTTCCCAAAAGCCTGTTATGAATATGAATGTGCATGAGAATGATACATTAATGCATTCATGGCATTGCACATTGTCATGTTCATTGAAAGCGGCCTGTCTTTGTATGGATCAAGGCCAAATGTTAGGCTTAAAGTGTATTTAGGACCCAACCTATATAGGGATGAAATATTTCTAATCCATTCAGTCTTAAGCAACCAGACTAGATTAGATAGCTCCCATGATCACTTTCGAAAACAAGGTTTAATTTTTGGGGGTATTTAATTATCTTTCCCTTGAGGATGGCTACACAGATCGAAATATGTGTCTAGTGGGATATAACCCTTCTGGACACAGAGGAACTTGTATTGGAATTCGTTTTCAGCTTTCCCTATACAAAATACATACCTGATTTTACCTTCGCTTATTAGATCATCTATTCATCCAAAATGACGCAACATCCCAAAATCAGGTAGACGTGATTGTTAAAATCCAAAACGAACTTCAAATATAAAAAGTTACAAGTTTCAGATGTAAAAAATTGAACAAAATTTCATGGTTTCAATCACGTAACAGTCACTGTTTGTTTATTTACACGCTGGTGCAAAAATTGACCTTCTTTTGATATGCGACGGTCAGATGATGTTTACGGCAAAGAAAAGAAGATATCGTTGCGCACGGTACAATATATCAAATTTGGTGCAAATAAAGTGTTAGGATCACTAAAAACGATTGAAATGTGCAAATGGAGAGGCAACCTTAATTTTCTTTCTGGTTTATTATGATAAAATGAGAGTAAAACAAATAAGTAAGAATTATTTTCCGATTTTCTGCGTTTTTAGAGTTGGACGAAGCAGTTATTTTTCTGGAGGTAATTGATTTCCACGGGGTTAGTTAGATTCGCAATCCAGGGCGAACTTGCTTAGTCTCCCTTCGTGTCGTTTACAAAACAATTTTTAAAACCAACCGTGTTTCAACAAAGATGAACCTAAATTGATACAAATTGATTATAACCTTTCAAAACTGGTTATGCATTTTTAAATTATTTGATTGCTTAGGCCTACGTATACATGTTTGCCCTATTTCATATATCTTTGTTTTTTTAGTTGTAAATTATTGAGGGCCTACAGTCTACAGTGCATATTTTTCACAATGTTAGAAATACATTCGGTTAAACTGGTATATTGGCATTCAATAAAATAAAGCCATATATGCTATTTTTGTTCAATTACCACACGGCACAGTCACTGTTTGTTTATTTACACGCTGGTGCATAATTGACCTTCTTTTGATATGCGAGGTCAGATGATGTTTACGGCAAAGAAGATAATTGTTGCGCACGTACAATATATCAATTTGTTCAATATTAAAGTGTTAGGATCACTAAAAACGATTGAAATGTGCAATGGAGAAGCACCTTCATTTTCTTTCTGGTTTTTCTTCGAAATGCGAGTAAATAACAAATAAGTAAGAAATATTTTCCGATTCTGCGTAGAGTTGGACAAGCTTTCTTTTTTGTGAGGTCTTGATTTCCAACCTGGGTTTAGTTATATTCCGCAATCCAGGGCAAAACTTTCTTTGTCTCCTTCGTGTCGTTTTAAAAAACAATTTTTAAAACCAACGTGTTTACAAAAGATGCCACTAGGTCTGATAACAAATTGGATTATAAACTGTCAAAACTGGGTTCAGTGATTTTTAAACATTATTTGATTACTTAGGCCTACGTATACATGTTTGCCCGATTTCAATATCTTTGGTTTTTTTTAGTTGTAAATTATTGGTGGCCTACAGTCTAAATGTGCTATTTTTCAGCGAATGATTAGAAATACATTCAGTAAACTGGTATATTGGCATTCATAAAATAAAGAACAATATCTAGCTATTTTGTTCAATTACCAAAATTAAATGTTCTTAACTACTTTCCCTCGTTGAAAATAATTTAATTGACCTAAGCGACTTTATAATAGGCTAACATTACGCTTCTATTCTTAAACGGTGTTCCTAGTGTTCAAAGTATTACCCTGTCGTCTCTGGGTCAATTTAACGTCACTTCATCGTATTTATACATTTGGGTTTTTTTTTTCTTGACAACAAATGCTGACTGCATTAGTGTGTTCTTAATTTTCTTTAAATTTTGAAGTTTAAGGTGAATTTTCTTGAAATGGTATGTGTAGTAAATCAATATTGACATATTAAGCATGCACTTGTTGCATGATTGAATTAATGACGCATTTTAGAAGGTTTTTGGAGCTCGATGAACTTTGGTAAATCATGACAATAAACACGGATCGTAGCCGTTTCCTATGGGCGTTCGCATGAGTCTGTGGATAGACAGACTCCGCTCTGTGGGAGTAGAGATGGCCAGCGCCCACAAGTGTTAAAAAAACCCATATATGCGCTTGGCCGGATCGAACCGGCGACCTCCGTATTACTAGTGAGGCGCTCTAACCAACTGAGCCACAAGACTGGGTTGGTATAAGAGCGATAGATATCATCTGTGTTTGGTTCCGAAGGTGTCCATCGCTTTCCTAGCGGATAGAATCAGAACAGTATATTACATATACAGTTTATATTTGTTTTGAAATTTTTAAACTACTCTTTTTTTTTTTCAACACTTGTTGCGCTGGCCATCTCCAGGGAAGAGTAATAAATACCCATCCTTGTCAACCTTGGAACTAAGTAGTTAAAATTTCAAAAAGGTTATTTTTTTTCTGAAAAGGCAGGGCTTGAAAAATGAGTGAAACGTTTATGGGTAAAACAGAAGAAGGTTAAACAACTTTGAAAATCGCCAAAAAATCGGCAACATTTTCTGTCCTGAAAAGGCACCAAACATGTCAACAAAACCCGGAAACCTTACCTACATCGATAAACTAACATTCCGTTACTGAAAACAGGTGTTTAATACTGAAAAAAGTGGGTTTTGGTAGAAAAAGGGGAGAATTTGACCCACGGGTAATAACGCACGCGTTCTAAAGTGAAGACGCATTAAATGGCCGAACTACTTTTGGTAACCCATCCCTGATTGGTCAAAAGTTAGAGGGACAACCAAGGGGCATCTCGATTGTTAAACACGTGTTTTGGCATAGAATAACGCGCACTCTAATTACGCGGTGCCCGCCTATCGTACACAGATCGAATCTGAGGTTGAGTAATATAATCCTCAACCACAGACGATAGGTACTTGGATTTCGCTGTGCCGTGTTACACACAAAACTACATAACTGATTTTACCTGTTTGATGGACTTGTTTCCCTTCTTCAAGTAGCGTAATTCTTACCAATCACGTACACAATTGTTAACTTTCAAAACGTCACGAAGATTTCAAAAAATGAAAGGTCGAATTTGAAAAAAAAAGAAGTAAACTAGATGGTTTCACTCAAACATACTCAGTGTTTTGTTTATAAACACGCTTTAACACAATTGCCCCGAGGTCATTTTAACATTCCCTGCTAGTTGGAAATCATTACGCATGTTAAACTTCAACAAATTGGTGAAATATGAAGTGTTATCATCATAAAAGGCACTTAAAGAAATTTGTAAATGGTTAATACGCCATTCATATTTTATTCATTTTCAATTAAACAATGATTGTTAATAATAGATAAGAAAAAATTATTTTTTATTCGGCGTCGAGTTTGATGAAGCACCCATTTGTTTAGCATTGATACACCTTGTAAAATCATGCCAAACCGGGTCAAACCTGTAACGTGCGAAGTGCTATCCGTATGTTGGTAACTGAACATGGTGAAATTCGGGATATGTGCAATCACGAAAACTGATGGATTATTCTCCCTTGTGTAAAATGGTTTGACTGACCTTTACGTCATTCTATTATTTATCCATGTGAATTATATCAACCATTGCCAGGTGCACGAACGATGTTTGAAAATGGCGTGAAAATTTTGGGCGTTTATGGAGATTTTGAGTCCAGTTGGTATGTGTAATTAGTTTCATGAACCTGTTAACCATGCATTTGGGCATAAAACGAATGAATAACTAATTTGAAAGGGTTTTTAGAGCACGATAAATTTTGTAAATAAGGAAAAGTAAACACGTTCACAGTGCAATTCAATTACCTATCGTCTGTGGTTGATGATTATATTACTCAACCACAGATTCTATCTGTGTAGCCTCATCGGGAGTTTTTATCGGCATGTCTGTAGCTTGAAAATGTTTTTTTTTTTTGACAATTTTTCTTCAATTTTAAGGACTATTTTAAAACAAAACTGTGTTTTAAAGCAGCCAATGGATAGAAGAGGGTTTCTGAAGTTAGTGGATCTATTTTGGTGGTATTTTAAGTAGTTTTGTAGCCAGTAAACCATGTAGGGTCCTAAACTACACTTTTCCATATGTTAGATACCTTGCTATATCTTTCTGATATTAAACAAAGACCATGCATACCTTTTATTAGAATTGCAATAGGTGGTAATTCAGGCTAGATTAAATAAAAACTTCACATATGTGCAACCATGCAAACAACATTCAACAGATCAGCAATGTGGACTTTTTGTTTTAATTTTTATGTACAGCTTGTAACCCAGATTCTGCCCTCCTTGGGATAAATTCAGTTCACTGGTATAGGACATCACCAGATTTTTAAAAAAAATTGTGATTCCTAAATCAAAAAAAAAAAAAAAATCAAATATATCAGCAATATAGATTTTTTTGTGTCCCGTCTGTATGAGTACAGATGTCCTACCACACCCTGCAAGTGATAAGACTTAAAAGCACCCTATTAAGGATAAAATTGGATATTTTAGTAGGGCCTAATTACTTTCCGTAACAGCACTTACTACAGCATGTAATGGAATGGTGATTTCACATCTTTGGACACTGCTGTTTTTAGGTCGTCCGATAGGAAATACCTTATACACATGATCCGTGTGTCATCTGCGGGGTGTGCGTCGTCGTCGTCATGAGCTTGTGAACAAAATATCTGTAGATCTGTACGTCGCACGTAGGGCTGAAACTTGGTGGAAGGGTGCGGGGCTACAGGTTCACGAACTGATTTGATTTACATCAGTATATACATGTATTCTAAGTACCTAATTTACATAATTAAAGGGGATGGTCCGATTTAAGTATATAAAGATTTTATCTTGATAGAATGGCCTTCACCCAAAACCCCATCTGTAAAGTTTCCCGCAGATATTTCAATCCGTTTTGATGTGACGGCTATAGAAACGTGATTTTGTGAGCCCCATAGAGTACTGTGTAAAACTAATATTGGTCGACCAAAATAGAGTACACTTTCACTCATAACTCCCAAACCAAACATCATTTAGCCCAAAGATTTCACAAGGTAAATGAGAAAAATAGTAGCTTTCTTCTAGCTGATACCAAAATTTCTACCACTTCCGGTAAAATCTGGGCTTCTGGGGACGAGGCTATTAGCGATCGGGCCATGGACCTTTAATTAGCATATTTGACCTATTTTCATGATTTTCATTGACACTTTTCTTGTGAACAAAATATCTGGATTCTGCATGTACATCACACAGGGCTGAAACTTAGTGGAAGTGTGCGGGGCTACAGATTCTCAAACTGATTTGATTTGCAAAAATACCTTATACACATGATCCGTGTGTCATCTGCGGGGTCTGCGTCATCGTCATGAGCTTGTGAACAAAATTTCTGAAGATCTGTACGTCGCACATAGGGCTGAAACTTGGTGGAAGGGTGCGGGGCTACAGATTCTCAAACTGATTTGATTTACATCAGTATACATGTATTCTAAGTACCTAATTTGCATAATTAAAGGGGATGGTCCGATTTAAGTATATAAAGATTTCATCTTGATAGAATGGCCTTCACAAAAACCCATCTTAAGTTTTTCCGCCGATCGATATTCAATCCGTTTTGATGTGACGGCTAGAACTACTTTTGTGAACCCTCGAGTACTGTGTAAAACTCATATTGTCGAGACCAAATAGAGTACACTTTCCTCTAACTCCCAAACCAACATCATTGCCGCCCAAATATATCACAGGTAATGAGAAACATGTAGCTTTCTTCTGAGACCAAATTTCTACCACTTCCGGTAAAATCTTGCTTCTGGGGGGGAGCAGGCTATTAGCGATCGGGCCTGGACCTTTAATTAGCATATTTGACCGATTGTCTTGATTTTCATTGACACCTTTCTTGTGAACAAAAGATCTGGAGATCTGTACTCAAAACAAGGGCTTGAACTTTTTTTTTTTTTTTTTTTTTTTTTAGTACCTGTACTTGTCTGGGTTGGGATAACAACATACAAAATTCCACCGGAACCCCAATCACAACCTTCAAAATACTACATACCGACAATTAAATAACAATCAACATAAAAATTATGATACAAAACTTAACATTACATGTACCCATATCAAGACCACTGAGAATCATTAGGTTCTCAAGTAATCGATAAGTTACAAAAAATTAAAAACCGGATTTTTAACCATTATGATATCAATAGCACAGATGTCACAATCACATACCCAATAAGTTTTATTGACATTAAGCTGTGCCCATACTTGCCATGATTTTTCAAAATTTGTTAATCTGCATATTACACTGAAACTGAGCAATTCAGGGCATGAAACTTGTGGAATGTGCAGGCTACAATTGCCCCCCTACAAAAGAAGGATACTATGCAACCATAGTGCATTTGACGCTTGTTGACGGCGTAGGATACAAGTCTTTATTGAATGCGGGCCGCGTCCATATCCAGCATTTTCAAATCCCCTCATAGCGATACATGTAGGAAAAGATTTACCACCATTGTATTTACAGTTTATTTGTTTCTTCTTTAGCACGCTTCCGACAGGTATCCGTAAAGCTAAAACTTTGAACGATCTTGAGAAGTTAAACAATGGGCGTTGATCATATGTTTTGAGAAAAGCTTTCCCTACCCAAACCCCACCGCCGTTCCTAATAAAGTATCAGTGAAGCCCATTACAACGCACCACAGTCTATTGAAGGGGCATTGGTATATTTGCTGAGAAAAAGTTTCACTAGCCCGCCTTCCCAATAAGTATTAGTGAATCCAAATTACGACGACTACCGCGCCCCCAAGACAATTGAATGTGCATTGATCAACATTGCTGAGAAAAAGTTTCACTAGCCCGCCTTCCCAATAAGTATTAGTGGCACTATACAATGCACAACATACTTCTTCAACAATTCTACATTTTTGATGTGCTGAGATAAACCTTAGCACACCAGAACCAGACATTTAATTTGATGTGCTTTAGCTACAGAAGCATATCATTAAACAGTAGCAATTCCGCAATAAATGTTTTAATAAGGCGTTAAAGGACAAGTATATGAAACAAGGTTTATGCTTAGCCTGAAGAAAAATTCATCTAGGTCATTCTGACATCAAATTTAATTTATTCCTTCTACCATGCCAGGATATAAAAAGAGTAACCATTTAACAACCATAAAGGAAGAATTCAAACTTGCAATACATATGATCCACAAACCGCATACTTAAATGCCATTTAATTGGCACATCCAGCCACTTGGTCCCGGTATTTACTATGGCTAAACACTACCATAATTTCAATCAAGCTGACACATTGCAATAAGATAAGTTTAAAGAATAAACCACCAAACAAACGAAATGGGTATGTGTTGGGTGGGAAACATAGGTCTGGTTTCTGTCAAACCAAACCTCATTGCGACCTGCTCCTAAGCTGTCAAATGCGTTGTGATGCTAACAACCGTAACACGCTTAAAATGGTAGGCAGCCTAAAGAACGCGAGCATTGCTGACGCTAACACAAGCATAAACTGAATGCACCCACGCCTGACCATAACATACCAATAGCATCAGCAACAATGCACCAGAGTCTGAAGGACCGGAAATATTTTGCTGTGGGCAAATGCGTTTTCCTTTCAATCCTTATGACTTCTTTCATAAAACGTTATTCTCAAACGGATTCGATTTGCAAAAGTATATGCATTCTCAGTACTAATTTCATAATTATTTGAGGGCATATTTGACCCATTTTCATGATTTTCCATTGACATTGTGAAACAAATATCTGGAGATCTGTAATTCACAAGGGCTGAAACTTGGTGGCTCAAACTGATTTCGATTTGGAGGTGTGGTCCGGGGGGATGGGGGGGTGTGGGTGGGGGGTATGGAAATGTGGTCCGCAGTTGTGTGGCTCACGGGTATGGGGTGTGGTCTGGGGTTTTGCATAAAATGCTGAACACTGTAGGGTGTGGTATGTCATTGTGTGTGTTCCATTGTATGGGGTGGTGGGTCAGGGGGGTAGGACACAGATCTGCTCGAATTTGGGCATTGGGGGATTTCCAAACGGTAATTTGGGGAATTGCTACGTGCATTTACGATGGCAAGGTCTCGGTCCCAGTGACATGACAACAAAATCATCTCTTAACCCTTTCTTCAAAGAATCTTAGTTATATAATGATAATTTTAAGGGAAAAAATATAACTTCAAAATCCGGCGGGGTTAGTGGTTTAACACCGCTGCAAAATAGTATATTCCAATAATGATCATTTAAATTAAATATTCATACCGGCATTCTTTAAACTGCCAATCTGTGTGTAACCGTATCATATGTGTAAGTAGAGCACCCCTAAACCGTTAAGTCTTTGAAACGGGCAAGCACCCGGAAGTTGATGCAGTTTTTAAATCCCTGTTGCTGTTAGGTTTTTTTGGCATGTCGTACCCCCTGGGGTGTGGTCTTGGAAGTATGGGTGTTGCCAGTGTATGGGGTGTGGTGTGTTGTGGTCCATTGGTATGGGCGGGTGGTGTGATCTGTGGGTTAGGGGTGTGGTCCAGGGTATGGGGGTGGTTTGGGGGGTATGGGGTGTAGTCTGGGTATTGGAGGGTGTGCGTCCGGGGGGTATGGTGTGTGTGGTCCGGGGGTATGGGGTGTGGTCCGGGGTGTGGGGGTGTGGTCGAGGGGTATGGGGTGGATTGTGGGCGGGGTAATTGATAGGGCTGACCACTTGGAGGGTGATGGTCCTAGATATGGGGTTGGTGGTCTGGGGATATGGGGTGTGGTCTTGAAGTATGGGTGTGCCCAGGGTAGGGGGTGTGGTTTGTGGGTTTTTGTGAGGTGTGGATGGGGATGTGGTCGGAAGTATGGGAGAGTGTGGTTCGGGGGCTATGGGATCTGCAGAGTGGTGGGGGGTAGGGGTTTGTTTCCGTAGTAGTGGGTGGGGTCTGGGGTATGGGGTGTGGTTTGGGTATTGCATAGGGCCAACACTTGTGAGGGTGTGGTCCTTGATATGGGTGTGGTCTGGGGATAATGGGGTGTGGTCCTTGGAAGTATGGGTGTGCCCAGGGTATGGGGTTGTGGTTTGTGGGGTGTTGAGGTGTGATGGGGAGTTTTGTCCTGGGTATGGGATGTGGTCGGGGGTATGGGGATATGCATATGTGGTTTGTGGGTATGGGGTGTGGTCCGGGGTGTGGGGGTGTGGTCGAGGGGTATGGGGTGGATTGTGGGCGGGGTAATTGATAGGGCTGACCACTTGGAGGGTGATGGTCCTAGATATGGGGTTGGTGGTCTGGGGATATGGGGTGTGGTCTTGAAGTATGGGTGTGCCCAGGGTAGGGGGTGTGGTTTGTGGGTTTTTGTGAGGTGTGGATGGGGATGTGGTCGGAAGTATGGGAGAGTGTGGTTCGGGGGCTATGGGATCTGCAGAGTGGTGGGGGGTAGGGGTTTGTTTCCGTAGTAGTGGGTGGGGTCTGGGGTATGGGGTGTGGTTTGGGTATTGCATAGGGATGACACTTGCGAGGGTGTGGTGTGTGGTCAGTGATAGGGGTGTGGTCTTCTTGGTTCGGAACAATGACATATATCGGACGACCTATTTGGGACCGCCATCCCTATTTTTCTAATTTTATGCAATTTCAGTTGCAAAAAAACTAGGAGAATTATACACACTTATAGGTTATGAATATTTATGAGCTATTTGCCCTCTTTCATCAAAGTGCTAATCCAGTTGTGGAGCGCCATCGAAACGGCACTGACTCGGAGATTTCCCGATGAGGGCGCACTCAATTTTCAAACAAATTATGTTTTTTGCATATACATTGCTTGTCCATATGCTAACTGGTGAAATAACAAGCTCAAATCGAGACGTGCATATAGAAAAAACACAATTTGTTTGTAAAATTCCTGGATCTCCAGAATTTTTGTTATAACACGTTCCATGGCAACTGTTATACTGTTCATCAAAATGTTTATTGCATGAAAATTGGAAAATCCGATTCATCTCTAGACTTTGGAATAAAATCTAGTGACTATTTTTAGTTCTAGATGCTATTTTAAATTACTTACCAAAGTAATTATTTTTTCGAAATCTCTGAGTCAGCCTTTAAATATGCACTCCGTAATTCTTGCTTATTGATTTCTTTCATCCAGAAATTACATCTACCAAGACATATTGCTGTGTTTGATATTAACACATAAATTAGTGTAACCAAGACTATTTTTATAACCCTTAAAAAGCTTTATAAAACACCCTAGTCATTTACTTGGAGAAATGTTCTGACATTTGCTCAACTTTTCTTTACTAGTAGTTTGCTGAGAGGTGCAATTATTGCTATGGACTTGTCTTTCAGGATGTTTTAAAAATTTGACTGAAAGTGCCCCAAATTGGGTATTTATGATGAGATACTCCTTTTTTGACGAAATACCCCTTGCCCCCCCCCCCCCCCCAAAAAAAAGGGGGGGTCTCTTTATTTACACCTGGGGAATTGGATTTGACCGGGGAATATGAAGAAAATTGTAATCGAGAGGGCAGAATATGAAATTTTTTGTCAAGGCGAGGGGGGAACATGAACTTTCTAAATGGAGAAATCTCTTAAAATCAGGGAATGCAACATTTCTGAATGGACATAAAGAGGAAACGTAAAATTTTCCACCAAAAAAGTTTAATTCCTCCATTGCCATTAGCATAAATAATGACTGTTTATTATGTGGAAAATTTTGATTGGTTCTTTAATATTATATAATTCATGAATATGTATTACTTTTACTTTAATAGGGCAAGTTCAGCAGCAAGAAAACCAGACCCGGCAGAAGGATGCTGGACCAAAGGGCTCTCCAGTCAGCTCCACCTCTAGAAGCGCTACACCCGGGGTACCTCCAGGATTTGATGAGCTTGAAAATCAACTTGGCAAGCAACGACTTCCTCGAAAGAGCTCATTCGATGGCGCTAAAATATCACTGTCACCCGAAGGAAGTGCTGCCAGTGTAAAGCAAGAAAGTGTTTCTGGTGGAAGTCATGGAAAGATGGCAGTTTGGAAAAGGCAGTAGTGGAACCAGCAAGAGAGTCAGAGGCGTGAACACAAGCAATCTCATAAGTCTGTAACCAATATAAGCCAACTCATAAAGTGTTGAGAGAGAGCATAAGTCAAACCCAGACCAGGCTAACACCCGCCCAGGGCCATCGCAGCCCAGGCTTCAGAGGAGTTTGACGAAGCAAAAGAAAACTGGTTCCAGTAGGAGTAGTTTCCATGAGAACAGCTAAACGTACATCCTCAAGTACCTCAATGCATACAGCTCACGAGGGAGACTTTCAGCAGAAGAATACTAGTCTGAACTTCACAGAACCAAGTCAAGGCTCGGCAGATTGGCGTTCCAAGGAAAGATGGTCAACATGCTCAAAAAAGAGCATTGCAAGACCACTGCCAAGAAGCTCAGAGCTCTTCCACCATCCCAAAAAACGTTCCTAACAAGAAAGAGGTTCCAAACCTACCACCACGTCAACTTTCTGCAGACCAAAATGAAGCTTGTGGAGCAGTCTTCACATAGTCCACCCGAAGAGTTCTACATCCATCCCCATCACAACGGACTCCGCAAGCTCTTGACTTCTGCAGGAGGAGATCCAGGACCAATATGGAAAATGTTGATAATGGAATCAGATTTCTATGGTTTACCCCTGCGGTCGGAATGATGGGGTGTCAAAAGTCTTCTCTGGATCAAATGGGGTATCGGTAACAATCATGGGTTGAAGGAAAGAAATGTGCCATTGGTAGCAGGTGTCAAGGGAGGCTTTTTGTTTCCGAATAATCAATAGCAATCAATGTGATTGTACTGCGTCTTCCAGCGTCTTTGGACGTCCTCTCCTCAAACATCCACCTCAACTCAAAATGCCCCATAGTGTGTCAGCAGGTCAAGTGGCGGGCCAGACCTCTTTTCTGGGGGGGATGGGGGGGGGCAAGGGACATTTGGGGGGGCAAAAGTGAAATTCTGGGGGGGGGCAAAGTATCAAATATTTGGAGATTTGTAACCAATTTTTACCAAAAAATATAAAAAACTTTTTCCCCAAAATTTGGTGATTGGGCCCAAATCGCTGAATTTTGCAAAAAATCCCTCATGGTCTTTAGGATGGGGGGCAAGAAAAAAATTTTGGGGAAAAAGCCCCCCAACCATTGCCCCCCGTGGCGCCGTCAATGGCCAGGTCAAAAAACCACCCTTGAAGACACTTAATTGAAAGGTGGTTATAAGATGCTCTACCCACACCAAAGTACCAAGTTGGGATGCAGAGGCAGGACAAGCACCCTAATGGTTTGCAAAAAAAATATACAAAATCAGTTATTTAATAATGTCACCTGCACCCCTAACACAATCCTGACCGCACCCCGAGGTACTCCAGATTGTGCTGCTCTGTTTACCCATAACAGTCTCATTTTAGAGGGATTTTCAGTTCCTAAGGCTCCCCTGGTAACTATTTAAGTGTCCAGAGACCCCACCTTTATGTAAAAAGACTCTGTTCATGACCCAAATTTTACTTTCAAAAACTCAAAACATTTGATTGAAATCAGGCTCCAAAGAACTTGGTTCTGATAAGAAACTAACCCAAGTTAAGTTCCAAAGACACAAATTTTATATCGTTGCAGGCCCATCAGTTTATCTTATAATAGGTTTTAAGGAGAACAAGCCAAGAAGATTGATGAAGTCCTATCAGGCCTGTAACCATTTTTTTTATAGGAGGGGCCGGGTTGACTGAGAATTGTCAAAAAAAATGAAAAAAAATACCCCCCAACCCCCCCCCCCTTCCCCACCCCCGAAAAAAGGGGGGAAAGGGAAATTGGGCAAGGGACATTTTTTACTGAAATTTAACATTTTTTTCACCCAAAAAGCCCTATTTGGGCTCGTCCACTCGCGAAATTATTTCATTGGCCTTTTTGAGCCACTTGGGGGAGGGCGGCTTTCTGGCATTTGGGGGAGTTCCCCCCTCACCCCACTGGTACGGGCTGAATCCTATAAACATAACAAGTTTCATTAGGAGATAGAGGGGAGGGAAAAATGTTGATGACAGTAGTAAAAGCCTCAAGTATACATGAAGAGTTTAGATTTTTCAGTAATTAACTTTTTTTCTAATTGTACAAGGGGTTATTCCCTGCAACTTATAATCACATCACTTATACATATCCTACTCACATGAAGAAACTAACCTTGCGATAGAGATGTACCACTTTTCCAATTCAAACTTTGACGACAAAACAAAAAATCTAGGAAAATAGCCTGTGAATCAGAAAAAGGCCTTGATAATGAAACTTGTTACATAGGATTCACAATCTTTTGGTTGTTCCCTAAGCTAAGAATACTGGTTTCAATTAGTAGTAAAGGCTGACTCAGAGATTTGATACACAATTGCTTGTGTAGTAATTAAAATAGTCATCTATACTTAAAGATAATAACCTAAAATGTTTAATTCCAAAGTTAGAATGAATTAAGATTTTCGTTTTCATGCAGTAAACATTTATGCACAGTATAACAGTGAAATTTAGGAGCCATTCTGTTATATAAGGAAAATCGGGATCTGGAATGTATCAAATTGGTGATTTTCTCTGATGAAGGACTTTGATGTAAGCTAGTATTTCACACAGTGATTAGTTTAGACAAGCAAGTAGCTTATATGCAAAAAAACATGAATTGTTTGAACATATAATGCGCCGCATCGGGAAATCTTCGAGGTCCATTCTACTCAATGTTATTTAGAATCTCTTCTAACAAATACGGCAGAATCCGAGGGTGCTCAAGACAGTGGACAGAACAGGGTACTCCTCATGGCACAAGTTCACTTAGTAGATTTTGGCAACACCGAGTGGGTTCCAGCATTCAGGTGTCAAGCCATTGGCCATGTATTCTTTGACCTCCCTGCTCAGGCCATCAAATGCTCCCTTGCACACATAGAATCTGAGAAAGAGACAGGCAGCATAACTATGATGATTGGTAAGGATGTTGGGGTTGTAAATAATATTGACTTGTATCCTGAAAGGGAGCGACTAGAGTTAGACCCCAGTTTTTAAACCAGGGTTAGTTAGTCCTTAATCAGTGGACTATTTCTTCCCACTGACTTTGAAAGTGGTATGCGGCACCAGGGTGTGGCAATGGGACGGCGCCCCCCCCCCCCCCCCCCCCCGAAAGTTTCAAATTCTAGAAAAACAGAGGGTTAAGCCAAAACATTTTGTAAAAATTTTTGCTTTTTTTAATTTTGTTATTAAACAGATCATTGCGTGTAATTATGTTTCACCCCCCTATGATTTTACCCGAGTGGGGTATTGATCCAAATCCTACAAATGCACCAGTTTTGGAATTTTTCAACCTCCCTAGGTCATGTGATCCCCCAAAAATCCTATTCTTAACACATAAACACCCGGGACTTTTTAAACGCCCATTTTTTAGCCTACAAAGCGTTGGTACTTGGGGAATTGGTTTTGCATGATCATTAAATGTCTGTTTCTTCTTGACTTTTGGAACACTTTATTTATCCCTAAGTACTGACAATGTGTTTTGTACAGACATCTAGGCACATTGCAATGCATCATGGGATTGATTCAAAACACCCTCTGGATTTTACCCTGGCGGCCGCCCCTGTAGTATATGAGGAATTTTCTCCCTCCTTTACATCATTGTAATCATAACTTTCAGCATGTGTATCCATGAGAAAGTTTTGCACCGATGCAATCATACTTTTCAACATATGTATAACAACAAGGTCCATTTGTTGAAAAACTAACCCTGATTTTTTGATATTACAATTAATTTATGAATGACTAACAGGTGTAACTTTGAATTACAGATAACTTCATTTGCCCTATGTTTTGTGAGCATTTTTGTGACAATTTTGCTTGTCATGCCACTGCAGGCTTTACAGTGTATTTGTCACAGGGTAATCACCAGTGTTCACAGCAGTGTGATGTTATTGAAACAAAACCTGGTTAAGATGGGTGACCCCATCAAAAACCCTTGTTCCCCCCCCCCGACTTTAGGCAATAACAGTGAGTTTGGTACCGTTATCAGAAGAAGAAATTCATATTTTCACTTACCCACAATGAAATTTACGGTTCCAAAAAAGGTTAGGACAAAATTCTCAATGTGGTCGACTACATTAATTAACGTTTATCCCGTACTGTGGGCCATTGGCCATTTTGCTTCTACTATCCAAAATGCTGGCTTGATTTCATCAAAATTTGTAGACAGATGTTTTGGGGGATATGCAGATATACTGCAAGGTGATGGAAAAAAAAAACATAATATGTAAAAAACATCGGACAATTGATCGGGGCACCCACCTTTAATATATCTGTTCCAGCTTCACCACTGAGTTGAAACATGATTGACTTTGCGAATCCGTGCCATTTTTGTAAAAAATATGCAGGGTTTTTTTTATTAATGGGCACAAGCTTTTTTATTTTTGTGACATCTTTCAAAGCCATTGACAGAGGTGTCCATGAGTTTTTTTTTTGTTTTTTGGGGGGGGGGGGGTTGGCGGGTATTGGTGGTTTTCAGTTTTGTGTGTTTTTGTTGTAATAAGATACATTGCTATCTTTCGAAGATTTTAGCATGTTGCCTGTCTTTGTTTTGTCAAAAATGGTACCTTTCCCATTATGAATTTTGCCGACATCACACATAATTCAAAACATGACCATCATTCTCCTTGACGGTAATGTAAAAATAGATGCCGTGTGTCATTATTTGAGGAGGCACAAAGAATGAGTACGTGTTGGAGTTAAATAGTATTATATCAAGTTAGGCGACTGTTTTGATATCGACCAAGGCGGTGATAGATAGCAAATTCATCATCTGTTCAGTGTGTGCTATTATACACTCATGCTCAAGAAGCAAGTGCAAGTGTCCCTTAAGGAAAAATAGCTATTTAATATTTGTCATGACACACATTGTTTGTAATTTCACGAATGAACCTTCCACTTAAGCTCTAGCACGGGTACCCCACAGATGGTCAAGCTATCCCAAGACTTCAACAAGTTCCCACTACTGCACCTTGTGCTGCAAGCAAATGTGTGGGCACAAACAGCTTTAAGGAGCATGTCGTAAGCAAGGCCCATCAGCAAGCCGAGAAAGCTGTCAATGTTGGTGCCCTCAAACATGTGGTCCCCGTGGTTGGTATTAGCTTCAATTATAGCGTGCTTCCATATTGTTCAAGTTGAATTTTAGACAGTCCATGTTTGCTGTCACAAAAGCCTGTTTTTAAATCATATAAGATTGCTGCATGCCAAATCAGGTTAAACCATAGGCCTCACCTGTCTGAAATCTGTATTTAGCCCCTAATCTCATGTACATGAACCATTGCTTACAGGCATTCACCTACATTTCCTGCCCTTTTATTACATGCTAAATATAATTATTTCATAAAACCTCCTTATTGCCTACCATGCAGTCCTCTTGGCTTTTTCCACTCCACCCTGTGGTATGAGAATTGAAAGTGGGGAGCCTTGTAGGAAGAAACATTCATCTGGTCACATGGCAGTGGTGTGCGCAGGATATCAGAAAGGTTGGGGAGGGGTCAGGGGTACTCGCAACTACCATGAGTAATGACAGAAAGGACAGCAATTACTTTTAGAGCTTTTTTAACCTCACTTATGAAAATCTGAAGATGGGGCGTGCCAACCAACTGCGTCCATTAAGCATAGAACACAAAATTCATAATATGGCTTCCTTTCCCACTTCCCAATCCCCATACCCAGAAGCAGGCCGTACGCAGGGGAAGGTGCGGGGGTCACACCCCTCCAAATTCCCAAAAGGGGCATGGCAAAAGGTTCCACTTTGCTGACCTTTTTTTTATAAAATAAAGGTCTAAAATTTAGAGAAAATTGGACAAGAAAGCCACTCTTTGTGATGAGATGTCAAAAAAGTCCAAAAGAGGGACCTTTTAAGGGGTTAGATCAATTTTACAAAAAACTTTCACTTGTTCAAAGTCCCACGCCTACCAAAAAAATCCTGTTTCAACCGTACCAGTAAAAGTATGCTTTTCCCAATGGGGGCCATGGCCATTGGGTCAATTGGGGGAAGTAGATGACCAACAGTCAATGCCAGGCCCATAACCAGTGGGGGGCGAGGGAAATGCCCCCCCCCCATTCCAAAAAGCCTGCCAAAACCCATAAAAAGGGCTACAAAGGCTAGAAAAATAGATTTTTGTGAGTGGAGTGAGCCCAAAATTAGGTTTTTTACGCTTGTTTTGTCGAACTAAAGGTTAAAATTTCAGTAAAAAGGTCCACATTTGCCAAATTCGCCCCTCCCCCTTTGGAGGGAGCGAATTTGGGAGAAAATCCCCCTTTTGACAAAAAATTTGCCCTTCCCTAAAAAAAATCCTGGTTAAGGGCCTGGTCATTGCCTATTGGGGTAAGTATGCTTTCCCAGACTAACAAACAATAGGGAGGACCTCCCCCATTTGCACATGTCATTTGTGGTGCTTTTATGGAACATTGTATTGTTGTGTAGGATATTGCTGCCCTATAAACCTTTTCAGGGTCATGTTTTTCAAATTTCACTGGTCATGCCAATATCATCAACAATTTTTGTATTTATTGTTATTACTATTACCATTCTTATTAGGCCAAGAAAAAAAATTGTCTCAGAAGACCGCACGCATTTGGTTTAAAATTGGTCTTTTAGCGCATCCTTTTTTTAAATGGTTTTACTCACTTGAAAATTGTTTCAACAATTTTTAAGAAAAGAAATGAAAATTTGAAGCGGCTGAAAAATTAAAAAGTGGGTCAAAAATGCAATAAAATTTTTTTAAATCCCTCATTTCGCATTAGCATTTTTTTTTAAAGTGCATTTCGCATTTGCTTTTTTCACATTTCCTCTGAGACTAACTTTTTTTTTTGGCCTTATTATTTATTATTGAAAGTATTACTAACATTCGTTTTGTCTCATTTGTTATTAATTCCTTTGTATCATGCAACTCATTTTGAGTTTAATGATATTGTTAAACATGTTAAACTTAAAATATTTATCTTACACTAATTATATTTTACTGTTTTATTTATCTTGATATGTTACATTTTGAACATATATGTGCAAAAGAGCATTTAAGAGTAAATTGCAATCAAATTCCATATTGGTGTTATTTCATGTTTAATAAGTGGGGAATATCATATTGTCTGTAATTGTTGGCTAAAGTTAGTTTCTCTCCAGCTCAAATGCTTGAGCCAATTGCAGCCAAACTTGGTCAGAAGAACCACTGGCCCAAGACTAATTAGAGTATTCAAAAGTTGACCTCTATTAACCCCTATGTTGTTAAAATTATAAAATATAATTTATATGCCCAATACTTTGCTATTACCACCACACTTCAAAAGAACCACTAGCCCAACATGTGCGGTATACAAAATTTGACCTTTCATGACATTATGTGACCTTTGATCCCAGCATTAGTTCCCCAAAGGAATCAATATGCCCAATTTCTTTGCAGATGAAAAATTTGCCATTCTTTAGTTATGCTCAGTCATTTTAGTTAAACTTTCATATACATTTTGAGGGGCAATACACATGGTTCAAGAACTGCCTCTTTTAAAGCAAGTTATACCCTTCTTGAATGCGTATCCCCGTACTGCCATTTCCACAATGAATCCCAACCCTCAGATGCAAAGCATCTGCTTCAAAACCAGAGCTGCACAACAAATTTCTTCATGGAAGTACCTTTTGAAGTACCTGTTAAATGGCCGCGAAGTATCCAGTTGGGGTTTGTCCGCAAAACTTGAATCGTAAGTATATATGTAACTTACGCTGAGCGCTTGTTATGATTTCTACAAGTTGTGACTTACATGCGTTCATGAACAATGGACATTAAACATTCGTAGGAACACCTTTCCGCATAACTTAGGATCTTTATTACGTGACTTCTATTTGGGTGCAATCGTGAGTGCAGTTTATGTACGAGTTGGTGTTGAATGCTAATTAACGGATTTTAGAAGCATATGTGTGTGTTTTTGGCTGAGTATAGCCCATTTGAAACTGCTAAGTACTCGGACTATCCCTCGCATATTTTAGAATTCCTCCAAGTATGAGCACTGCATTAAATTCAATTGAAGTAAATTATAACAATTATAGCATAGCGTTGGCTTATCTTGTTACTACCTGTGTGCTTTCGATAGGTATTAGGTAGGCCTACATAGGTGTGAAGACAAAAGTATATTTTGTTTAACAAAATCAAAAGATATGGCCTACATCCAATAAGCGAAAACCCAAAAAGGATTGATTGAATATTACATACATGCCAGCAGGGAAAAAAAACGGTACTGTAAGCAAGGAAGAGTATAAGACATACAATTACTAGCGAAAGAACACTTACCAATGAATTTGTAAAAAGATTCAACAAACCGGGACGAGCCAAGATGTGACGAAAAAGTGGCATTCTTTCAAGGCTGACTCAGAGATTTCGAAATATGTTTGTTTGTTGTGTGTGTGTGTGTATTAGTTTAAATAATCATTAGAAGTAAAAAATAGTCACTCTATTAAACCAAATGATTGAGATGAAAAAGAATTTTTGGTTCTGGTTTTGATTTAGGAAACATATGTATGGATAGCAGTACCATAGGATAGGCCTTTAATGTGTATAACAAAAAATTCGGATCTGGAGTTTTATTACAAAGTTATGATTTTCTATAAGACGGACATCAACTTGAGCTTGAGATATTCATACAGTGAGTAGGGTGGGGACAAGCATTATGTAATATGCATAAAATTCATGTCTTGTTGGAAAATTGAGGGTGCCATCCATTCCTCAGGAAATATGAGTCAGCATTTAAGTGATTGTCTTTCTTTCTCTTTTTTTTTCTTTTTCTTTTTCCCATTCATTATTTTTTTCGTGTTGTGAAAGAAATGCAGGACATTTTGAGGTGCATGGAATGTAATGATTGCAGCGAAATGCTTACGATGTTACAAAAAGGACAGTGGTATAGATTATTAACTTTAACAGTTTAATTTTTTCGGTTAACTTAATCTTGATACATACATCCAATTTTGATCAATTTGCCTCAATTACAAGAAATATTCAGAAAACCTGGACAGAGCTCCGGATCTATTGAAAAAAATGTCATCAATGGAAAGAAGAGATCTGTGGCTTCAAGGTACTACTAGTCAATTTGGTGTAACCTAACGCCATATTCTAGAGTAGATTCCAACCATGGGTCACCGAGGAAGTTTGGAAAGCGTCAATTCCTTGGGAGAGGAGGCAGAATGGGCCCGATTCACTGTTTCATGAATGAACTAAGATAATCTGGTCTTTCAAGTTTACATGGAGAGGGCAAAGGGAAGTTGGTGTTCATTGTATCCAAAACCCCACAGCTAAACACGGGCGCTCAAAAGTCAGAAATTCAACGACATCAATTGTTACATTGAATACCATAAAGCAAAGCGATTCAAGTTAGTAGTCAGAATGTTTGAGTTAAATGTAACATTATGACAGTTTACGTTGACTCGAATGATTTCATTCAGCAGAGCATTGATTTTTCTCTGCTGTCGGACTTCATGCTTTAACAGATTTAGCGTTGAATTTTAATTTACATCCACTGCACATCCCCCAATAATGCCAATACCTTCGGAAACGTACTAGAGGTGACACGATGGGTTGAATCTACTATAGAAATCATTTTTTTGTTGCGTTATTTTGATAAGCCATGTATATCCTTCAATGACATTTTGGTCTGAAATAGATTCAAGATGATTCGCATAACATCGTATTATGCCGTTCAGGACTATGTATTCCTTCATTTCGAAACTATTAATGCTTTGCCTTGATAGATTGCTAGCAGATGCATGGAATGCGAACCGAGACGATCCGTCCTTCCACACACTACGAGTGTGTTACGTGTACTATAACCACACGAAGTTTTAATCGTAAATCTGGCGTACTCGTAGGACCGCATAGCCTACATCCATGTTTCGCGAGCGCAAAAACACTTAGTGTAAACATACGTTGCAACGGACATCGGAGACCTGGGTGGGGGGGGGGGGGGGGTGGTGGCGGCTAGTAAGTATTAGGATTGTTTTTGTGAACAAAACCCTGCGATACCCATATCACCGGCAGTAAAAAGTGGGGGTATATCCACCTAAGTACACACGCAGTACCTTAACCACTAGTAGAGCTGATAAGAGTACACTGGAAGTAACTTAAGCTCTTGGTTAACACCGTAAGAAGCTGCCTGTGTATTTTTAAATCCTGTTCTTGACATGTGTTGGAATATGAATATTCATTTCCATTATCGTGTGTTCAACCAACCCAATTCAATACATTGTTCATTTTTTGGTGTTACTGGTTGGTATTCTGAAAGGGAAGTTCTCACTTTAGACAGGGTTTAACCAGGGTTAGTCCTTACATGAGTGGACCGTTTTTTCCTTTCAAAATACTGTGAAAGTTAAATGAACGGTGAGGAAAAATTCTCATGGATTGCCGATCAAAAGCCCATCCATTAGGAATTTTATCACCCCCGTTATCGCACATTTTTAGAGTATGTCGGAAGAAAAAAAGGTCCACTCATGTAGGACTAATCCTGCGTTGCAAATCCGGATCTAAAGTTAGACTCAATTTCGAATACCAGCCACTATCTTTACATTTGCTAACCTCACAATTTTTAACTAACCCAAACTCATGCTCCACAGTAATCAAGAGAGCAACCTTCTACCATCTACCTCAGTACCTCAACACGGAGCAACAAGACGATGATGATGTAAGCTCTATTGTTAAGGTTTGCTGCTGTCAGCTTAAGAATGCCAAGGGAAAGTGACATTGAAACATAAAGATATCTACTTGCGGCAAAAAAATGGCTGCTTTTTGTGACGCAAAAGGATCTGTTGAGCCCGGTTGGTATTTTGTAAGGGTGTTTCCGTAAGGTGAACCATCTGACCCACTTTTTCTGACACCGATGAATTTGGAAACCTGGACGGAATAAACATGTGGTTTACATGTGGTTTATTCCTTGAAGGGTTTCCAAATTCATAAGAAAATATGGGTCAGATGGGTCACCTTACGGAAATGCCCATTTTTTAAGCTATTTTAATTTCTCTTTAAATGTCAAAATTCCGGTTTGGTTGTTGGGCATGTAGCTTGCAAATAGATAAGTAACACACAATGAGTGACAAATATTTGTTTTTTTAATCGTGGAGCTCATACAATTGGTTTGATGGTTTCCTCTAATAATGGCTAATTTAACATTCATAAAATCTTTTACTCTTATGCAAATTGTGTTCACTTTTAAATATTTATAGATACAAAAGTGTTGTTAAAAAAACATGACTAGTTTCATTTTAGAAGGAAATCTGTTTAATCAAAAAGTGAGGTGGATAGAATAGCAGATTTGGCTATCTATTTGACAAAATGAAAAAAACAAATAAACAAGCAATACATCCATTGATTAACACAACGTATTCCATCATTCTAATGCTGTATAATGCCAGAATAAGCTTGTATTAAACCATATGTGGAAAATACCATTGTGTTAGAGAGTATTTCATTTATTTCATTTCTTTCCAATTTAAACTCTAAAAAATCAACTGAATGTTGACAAAACCAAAGTTTTCTACAAGTGAAAACATGATGAAAAAAATTGGAACAAGCACCTTTAATGGACATGCTCTGGTAGGTTAACTTAATTTTGGTCCAGATCGGTCCAAATGCAAGTCAAAGAGTGCTTTAGTCGTAACTCCCCACTTGAAGTAACCACTGTCGAAATATCACTGAAAATAGATGGTTATTGGGTCATACTAGCAGTGTATAGTGTTTGATTTTGTTATCAATGTATACAGTCACTTTTTATCCATTCAATAATTCTACTTTTAATAATCATATTGTACCCCATTGCACTATCAATCATATGTGAATCATTAAAAGGGGACACTGAACATTTATCACTAGATGCATTTTTCTTAAATTATTTCAAATGGGCCATTCTTCAGTCATATTTGACTAGCCTACAACAGGCCCACAACACAACCCACAGGTGAATTTTGCTTCCAACCAGTGCTTTTGTCAACGTGGTGCTCTGCTGTGCTTTTGACATTATTGGTGACCTGAGTCCAAGCCTGACCAGGGATGGTGTTTCCACTTTCGCTGGATTGGTTGTTTTGTCCTGGGAGCAGGTAAAGTTTTGATATGTGTGACGTTAAGAATGTCACACATATGAAAACTTTATTTGTCCCCCGTGACAGGGTGACCAATCTAGCTGGGGTGGAAGCATTGTTTTGGTGAGTTTGGAATCAAGGTTGTTAGTCATCCTCTTGCATCTACCTGCTCCAGTTGTAGGCTAGTGAACAGATAACAATTACAAACATAACAAATATACAGTTTGAAATTAAATAAAATGTCAGTGTGTCCCTTTAATTTCACTCTTTCAATCATATGTTATAATTTCATTTCATTCTAACCCTCGTCTCCTCTCTAAATGTAAACGAGTGAAAATGCACTCCCCAAAAGAGTGAAAAATCTCTGTAACCACTCCAAAAGGAGTGGTTGTACTCAAAAAGTGTGAATTTTCCACTCCAAAAAGAGGAAAATCACTCGAAAAAGAGTGGATTTCCACTCGTGTTCGTGTTGTCCTTCGTTCATCCTCAAAAGTGTTGTGCCTCGTTAACTCTCAAGCGAGTGGAAATCCACTCTTTTTGGAGTGATTTTTACTCTTTTTGAGTTGGAATTCACTTTTTTCCCAGTAATAAACCACTCATTTTGGAGTGGTTTGCAAGATTTTCACTCTTTTGGGGGTGAAATTTTCACTCGTTTACATTTAGAGAGTATCCGGGGGTGGTGGTTGTTGCAACCCCTCCTCTAGTTTTCTAGCAATGCCAAAAATGTGCAATTGTGTTGGAAAATGATTGCAGGTAATCGTTTTTACATCCTTTGCCCATTTAGCAAACATTGGAACCCGCATCCTTATTGGGGGTAGGGCAAGCTGCCAAAGTTGAGATGTTGGGGGGGGGGTTGGTAAAGCCTCCTATACTTTATTGTGAATTGATACACCTAGCGGGACAAGAACTTGAATATTGTGAATTTCAATATTTTTAAAAATATTGTGTTTTTCTAATTTGGCCCACACACTTTGGTAAAAATTGACCATTTGTGTAATTTTTAGCCAAAAGTAAAACTTTTCCGATACTTTCTGTACACAAAACTAGAAAACTGATTTCACCAAATTTTGTGAGCGTGCTGTGAATTATGACATCACAGAAGCTAGGTGCCGGGAATGTTGGTAATTATTGGTCATCACCTATAGAGGAGACCCATAGTTTATCCATTGATACTAAAATCAGTTCTTATATGATGTTGTTTGTGATGAAAAAATCTATGGGGGGTTGCAACAACAAAGAAAGGCTAAAAAAAATAGCCTAGTTAGATGCCCGGTTAGATGAGGGTTAATTCCTGTTATGCGTTTGTCAATTGAAGTCCCGGCCCCCGGGGGTGCGGGGAAGTTTTTTTTTTTTTTCCAGCATGAATTCGATTAAAACAACTGACAAATTCCCCGCAACTCCCGCAGAATTCCCTGTAACTGCGGGGACAACAATTTGATGTCGAGTTCACGACGAACTCCCGGCACCCAACCCCGGGGAATTTGTTTGAAGTCCCGTCCAGGTCCCCGCCCAGGTCTGCGTGTGTTCCCGGCCCGACAGCAATACAGCGATACAGGAAGTGAATTTGTCTGTTCGAGTTCAATATGTGCTGAAGCTTAAAATCACGAAAGCAATATTAAATCTAGATTTTAAGCAGGCAAGTTCTCCGCGATTTTATAAAAATTTTACTTTCCACGGTGTCAATTCCATGATCACGTTCAGTCTTGACCTACCTGCAGATTGAAATGATCCCCACATCAATGACGTATTAAAAAATCAGCTAGCTAAAATTAAATAAGGTTCCTGAGATCTTTACTTGAGTATTTTTATCATCCAGTCCACCTCCAGCAAACATAAAATGACACACATCTGTGGTTATATTTATACAAGCACACGGCGATATTAATTAAAAAAAAAATTTTCAATTGACAAGTTTGACGAAAACGAAATCCATGGCGGGAAAAAGTGGGAATTTGGGAAGCTCCTTCCCGGGAATCTTGCATCCTCGCGGGAAATAAGGAAAGAGAAAGAAAAAGAAAATGATAAGCGAAAAAATAACAAGTCGAGTCCTTTTTTATCCAAGATTAAGGTCCGAAAATAAATAAAAGAATTCTTTAGTTATCGGCGGCCGACTGAGCTCCGTACAGGCTACAGCCAGTGCCGGCTGGTCTAAACTGCTGTACCGCGGGACAACACTGATGGAAATTAAAAAATGGTCCGGGAAATTCCCAAGCCAGTCTAAAGCTTTTAATATACTGATTATTTCAGACTTTTCAGCTCATGAACACAGGTAATCACGTCATCCATGTTTAATTTCTGATCACAAATTTCCAGTACCGGTTAAGATTCTAAACTGAGTTCTAAATCATTTGTTTTGTGTCAAATATCACGCGCGTGGACCATGCGACGGGGTTTGCCGTCGGCCATTTTGTACAGTTTTTTCAAGCTAAAATGACGTATTTAGCAATAAAAAAACATGTATAAAATTTATTTAGATTTCAAATCTGTTAGTCATTTCTGAAGTGATTTTTAAAAAATAATTCTGACTTAATTACCGTTGTTTATTTTTGTTTACTTGCAATTAACATATGAATGGAAGCCATGTTCACTTGTTGTTTGTTGATCCATTTAATACATGGGGGCGAGGTAATTGCTTTATTGTAAATACTGAACCAGGAAAGAACACACCCGGAGAACACAAAACCACACCACTTTTACGATTGGCGAGGCAGTGTCGGGCCATCAATTAAGGATTGCAACACACGGAATTTTGTTTTCATTCACGCATCATTTTTAGAGGGTCTGGGAGGGAATTTAGGTAAGGCGACCTTTTTTGTGATCAACATGATTGATTGATTGTTACAATTTTGTAACTTGGATTATATGGTTGTCTTCCAGGACCCTTTAGTTTAGACTGCGTAATTATGTGGATTTGGTGAATTTTCAGCGCTTTTTGGGGGGCGGAAATACAATTTATCAGTGCGAGAAAAAACGCGGGAATTGCCGGAAATCGCGCATGATAAGCTGGTTTTCTAAACGCCGATCCCCGGACCCTTAGGAATCAATTTGGAGGTGAAGAATTTCATTTATGTTGGAAGCTGTCCGGCGGGAAATCATATTCGGCTTCCGGGAAATTTACATTTTTTCCAGCCCTGATGAAATCATTCGACATGCTCCTTGCTTCATTCATTTGCACAGGTAGCTAATGGTCGCAAGCTCGTATATTGTGCAAGGATCGCGGGGTAGATTTGAGTCAGATACTGTATTAAGAGAAACGGGTGTCTGACTGGTCGATACTTGACCAAAGCTAGTATGTTCTATTGAAAAAACAGAAATTTTTTCTATTGTTTTGAAATGTTGCAACCCATACCAGCCAAGAAAAAATCATTTCAATGTGGTCGCATCTCAGAAAAAGGGGCCAAATAAATGCATTTGGATAATTGTTTTATGGGATGGGTCTGAATATCAATGATTGCAAATGCTGAAAATGGTGACCAAATAGCCAAAATCAACAAATTTTCAGTTATGATTTCATGACTATTGAAACATAACAAAATTGTGCCACAAAAGTACGACTCTGTGGTCGATTTGCCAAATACAACAGAGAGAAGAAAAGTGATATTAGTATTCTGAATAAATCCATTGTAGCATTCATTTGAGCATGTCAACAATGGTGATCCTCAATTAACAATAATGAATGAGGAGGGACGACTGGAAGTAAAAATGGTTACCTTTAAAAATAATTTCGGAATAGTTTCACTTGAAACAGTGCTTGATAGAAATTGCCAAGTTTGTAACACAAGATTTGAATTTAGTTACAGGAGAAGAATTGTGGGAACTATTCTACACCATGTATCACCTGCATGGGTGTTAAAACCAAGCTTAGTGTAAACCAAGCTAGTGTAAAACCAGGTTCCCGCTGAGCCGTTAGTAGCGAAATGGCGCAAGGGTCTCCCCACCCAACCCCAAAAAGTTTTTAGTTATATCCAAATTATAGAATGTATGACATTAACTTTTTGAGATGACCTCAATTAAATTGGCGATAGCAAGCTATTTTTTCTTTTATGTTGATACGCAAAGTCAAAAAATCTTGGGGGGGGGATCACGACATTATACGAGCAGTGTACATATGGCCAGCGGTCAAGACCCCCTTTTTCGGGCCTCCAGCAGTTCACTAGACCCTCATTTTTAACATGATTCAGTTCTTTAGACCCCCCTTTTGAAGAAAGAGAAAAGTAAATTTTAGCATCCAAACGTGTGTACTTGACAAGAAATTTGAACATTCGGCGCTTGGCGCCTGACATACCCCACCACTTTAAAATTATATGCCCCCTCCGGCACAAAAAAAATCCTTTAGCGGGAAAACTGTGTAAACATAGTAGGCCCTTATTTGAGGAAAACTTCCTGAAGACATTTCCGGCAATGCGCCAAATGGTGTATGACAGGCCAAATTTAACGGCCTTCAGTGTGAAACAAACCTTTTTTTACGTTTCTCAAAGTTGCTCTTATACCAATTGAATTTTGGTTGATCAAGTATAAACGCAAATTAAGTTCCATGTCCTATAAAGAATAACAAAAGGGAGTCATTGACCATTTAAAAAGAAATATCCTCAGTGAGATAAATAAGCGGTGACAAAATGTTATTTTTCTTACCCTGAAATGTTGAAATTCTGTTTAAATAAAATGTTAATAACATCATATTACATCAAGTTGCCTACCGCGAAAGTTTAATTATTGTCCATTAAAAAGGAAAATTACGATACAAAATTTATACATCATTGAGTCCTTCAATGGTCCGAGGGACCCCCATTTCTAAAAACGTGATATATCTATTCACCGACTTTTCACAATTCTATAGAAGGAACTTATCACCGCGACTGCATTCAATACTCTTCTTTCAAGTTCACTCAGTAATTTCAGTTTAAACACAATCAGTATCAACGTTGCAAGCTCTTTATTGAAGCAAACTTTATGAGCGGTCCGGATAGTAGTGTGAACTAAGAATTCCACTGGGATAGTTTTAAAAGATCTATACAAAATGTAAAGCATTATATACTTCAATAGTAATAGAATATTATCCTGACAATATAGGAAAAGGAAGAAAAAGAAACGACTCATCATTCTTTCCAATTATTTTTATTTAATACCAACAATGAAATGCCGAGACACGACAAAATAAATAGTCTATACTATGTCTAAAATAAAATGTTAGTCTAAATACAGTCTTTATATCTTAATGATGATTATAAATGATCCATTGGCCAAGACACTTCTTAACTACATCCACTAAAATTACACATGACAAGTCTACTAAAACATCTACTATAATTCAAGAAATGTATATATGTTTGTCCGCAGATCACGCCTTCGGTTTTACGTCAATTCGCCAAATTTTCACCACCTATAGTTCTAATAGTGGAGTGTTCTTAACGGAGAGCTTTCTCAAAATCGATAACGGTTACCAAAGGAAAACTGGATAGAAAACACAAAAAAATGAGCGATAACGCCATCTCGACGCAAAGAGACACTGCACATTAGAAAAACGAGTGCGCCCTCTCAGCTTTTTTCAAAATCGATATTTTTGCATGGTGTAAGGCGTTTATATACAAAAGCCTCACCCGAAATGATTAAGACAAAATCAGCTTCCTTATGGGTAAAACAGAACGATTTTATAATTTAACGTCGTTCTTGTGGCTTCGACGTTAACTTCAGCAGACGATGAAATGGCTTTTAAACAAGAACACGCACGCCGTATGCTGTTTCCCTCGCAATGCACACTGTTTGACGGTCTATAACCTTTAGGGTTTACTATCAGTGAGTACGAGTCAAAAAAAATTGATCAGTATATACACATTGTTGATTAAAGTTATGAAAATTAAAATTTGCCTACAAATTACCTGGATTCTTATCATCATAGTCAAGGTCCATATCTGTCTGGGTTGTATGTTATTTTTATGTGAAAATATATCTCGTTCTCCAAATGGCCTCTATACTTCATTTGAGAGCAACTGAAGAAATTTCATATTTGTAAATGGTCAGAAAGCCGCTTTAAGCGTCATATTGAGGACCCTTGTCTGTAGAATGTGTCAAGAGATTGAACAAAAAACAAAGAAACAGAATTGTGACGATACTTCAACAATAAATGTGATCGCACAATGTCATTATTTAGAGACAAAAAAAACTTTCAAAATGGAAAACAATTTAGGTGCTATCACCAACCTGATTAAGTTTTTTTTCATGAAATTAAAAAAAAAAAAAAACAAATAAAGGTTGAAATAGATTTTGTTTTTTGGATTTTTAGGGACACCTATTGAACACGACTGAAAAGGTGGTCTTGAGCGCGTTTATACCGCCAGGACATGCCCATGCCAAGTTTGAAACTGATTTTCAGTACTCCATAGAGTCAAAATAAGTATTTGCACCCAACATCCGTATTCCGTCATAATTTTATGTGCACTGTGTAGTTCACGGCAGGGTTCTTACACTTTGGAGCAAAAAAAATTCCATGACTTTTATTGAAGATTCCATGACTTTTCTGGTATAATGTAACACTAATTTTAGTTATACGTATAATTGCTGGACTTCATTATAACATTTAAACGAGGCTTTTTTCTGTATGGCTAGTTTCAAATTCATTATGATTTACTAAAAAAACCAAGCCCTACATTCTCGGATTCCATCATGGGATAGATAATATAAAAGGATGCTTTACTAAAACAATCAGGCTTCACACTATGTTGGAGTTTTGAGAAAACACCAACAAAACTGCTCATACAATTTTTTAACCCCCTAACTTTATTATTATTATTAAAATATTGAACTATGTTAACTTTAAAAGGCTGATACCTCGTAAACCAGAAACACCTACATACAAATGAATTGCATCATTGGATAGAGAATTTAAAAATAATGGCATCAAAAAAAAAAAGACTAGGGCGTCGCCCTAGGTGGGGCTTTTTGAGAAAAGCACCCACAAAAACTATGGTCACGGCAATAAATCTTCTTAATCCATAAACTGTAGTAGGAATAATTATTATTATATTAAATATTGTTATTGTTGTTAAGTATTGTTATTAAAAATTGAAGTCAAAATGTGAAACGTAAAAGCTCATAACACTGTAACTAAAGCAACCTCAGACATATGAATTGCAAATCATGGGATAGATAATTGAAAAATAAGCATCAACTAAAAAAATGACCAGGGCTTCGCCCTATATGTTGTCTTTTGAGAAAAGCACCCACACAAAAACTATTTCCAGCTGTATAGCTTAATAATCCACAAATTGAGTATTGTTATTAAAATATTGAAGTCAAAAGTGAACTTTAAAAGTCCTCATAACACTGAAACCAAGCACCTACAGACCTGTGGAATTGCAACATGGGATAGAGAATTTAAAAAAAGCATCACTAAAAAAATTGACCAGGGCTTCACCCCTGTGGTGGGCTTTTGAAAAGCACCCACAAAACTATTTTTCAAACTGTACAATAAAGCTTATTA
>JAMKCH010012679.1:0-26292 GCA_023653785.1 Ophioderma brevispina
GGAGGTTTTACCAAAGTTTTGCATTAATTTTTAGCGCCTGGAGGAAAAGTTCCACTAGGGAAGGTGGCAACTCCGCAAGATGAGGGTTACGAAACCTATATCTGGTCATATGGTACCAACGGAAACCTTGTTTTATTAGGCGTGATTTGCTCTAAAGATATTCACATACACATGCACACCGACCGGTCTTTTAAATTCAAGTATAGCCCATAAGCAGGCAATCATCATATTTTCCGTTCTTTGCACCCAATTAGTGATTAATTTTCCCATATATCACCTTACAGGGATGTCCCCCTTACTGATTAGGTATGTGTTTAGGCGCCCCGAAAAGCGGTTGTCCTGGCTAAATTCTTATCTATATGAAATTACAATGCAGTTTTTTTTCATAAACAATGGTGGCCCATTTTTTAATAGACAGTACCCTCTAATGTGCACTTTGGGACGAACATACTATTCCATTCAGGGGACACCCCCTTCAAGGTGATATATTGAAAAATTAATCGCCAGGTTGGTGCAACAAACCGAATTTAAGGCCCGCACAGAAACTGGCTTATGGACTTAGTAGTCTTTTTACAACTTTGTCCACAGATCCACATTACATTTTAAGTGTGGCAGCATTGAGTGTGGTGATATTTTCGCACCCCTCCCCCCAAAAATGCCGTCAAATGTACTGTTGATGCTCTATTAATCTTCTATAACTTCCTCACTCATAAAAGTTTTTTTTTAAAATATAAAGTTTATAGAAGAGTTGAATGAAACATACCATAACGAAGAAAACCAACATTTTGATAGCATGTTTGGCGGGGTAGAAAATGTGTAAGTGTTGTCTATTTGTAGCACAAATATGTCATACCTGCAACTTTTTAAAGGCTTTCAATAATTTTTTTCCCACAAACTTACGCCCCCAAAACACCAAAAACCCAATGCAACCTGAGTGAGAAAAATGCACAAAGTCCCGAAAGCAGCAATGACGTCATCAAGAAGACCATACAGACACAGATCGCTGCACATCGCCGTAGGCGTGATATCCCAAGGTCAATGGAGTTGGGCCCTGGTTCGAGACCATCCAGAGTTTCCAATTCTCACTTCCCCTCTTCCCTTTTCCTTCATTCGCCTGTATACTTAACTGTTACGACCATATTACATCAGACGTGTTAATTTCACATTGTTCCCATTTTGCATTGTGTTCTATGGGAAGCAAGTAGATACATCCTCGTCAGGTCCCATAAAACACACCAAGACAAATAGGATACAAGAGGAGCCAAGTTTACCAACTTATTGTAGGGAACAAGATTAAGACTAAAACTAACTTACTGCCCCATTTTTGTTCTTACAAGAAACCACAGACAAAGGAACTACAAAACTGACATGAAACGTACGGCAACGTTCGATGACCAATGCAGTAATTCCCAAACCATCATTTATAGAAGGAATGTCCCTACCCTGACCATACTTACTGTATGGGTTGGGGTGGTGGGGTTGGGTGGGGTGTCCGCATAGCGGGGGAAAAAAGTGAAAATAGGGAACCGATTTAATTATTTTATTATTTAAATCAGGCTTTAAAAACACGGTCATATTGGCACTTATTTTTTCTCTTTTCTACTTTTTCTTCGTTCTTTCAAAAACAAATCTGATCATCTGTTTCCCCATAAAGTATCATGGATATAATATTAGACCAAAATGGATCTTAGACCATATGAACATTAGACCAAGGGTATTAGATCAAATGGGCATTGACCAAATGGTGTCTAGACCAAAGCATCATTAGACTAGGACGAACATTAGACCAAATGATATAGACCAAATGGGTTTTAGACCAAAATGGATTTAGACCAAATGGACATTAGACCAAATGGGTTTTAGACCAAATGGATATTAGACCAAATGGTTTGTAGACCAATGGATATTAGACAAATGGATATAGCCAAATGGCATATTATACAGAATGGGTATAGACCAATTGGCATTAGACCAATTCGTTAGAGACGAAGATGAATATTAGACGATATGAGTTTGAGACCAGATGAATATTAGACTACTGGCTATTAGACTAAATGGTTTTTAGCCTAAATGGTTATTGACTACATGGTATTAGACCATGGAGTTAGACAAAATGGCATTAGACCATTGGGATTAGACCAATGCAATCACCCTTTTAATCTGCCGGCCATGCGAAGTTGACGCGGGAATTTAAACTGTAAGCATGGAATCAAACAAGACAAGCCGATCTGACCCATAAAAACAGTGCAATTTTCTGGAGAAACTTTCAGTCTCGTCTTGAACCACTCACGACCGTTTGTTCTACGAAAGACTTCTTGAAATAGCGTATTCTCGAGCTTAATTGTTTCTTGTACAACTCAACGACTACTTTTCGAAATGCAGTTTCCCGAGAAGTTTCCCTGCATTGAATGCGGTAAGGAAGTGGACCCTCCAGGAAGCTGTTACTTGCGACACTTTTGAAAATGGCAGCTAGCATATGCAATCCCCGCCTCTAGTGAGTTTTTAAACATTCTCTTTAGTTTGCATTTTATATCTTTACTGCCTATGAGTGCATAGTAAAAAAAATATATCACGAGGACAAAGTTTTGGTTTTCTATGTCAGGAGCTCATAGGCAGTGAAATCGAACATCCAAATTTGTCCAAGTGATATATTTTTACTATTTACACGAATATTTGTATACTATACTATGCAGATAATAATACAAAACGAGGTTAAAACGTATATAACTATTTCACATAGATTCTTACGATTTCACATAGTTCTTACCACAGTGCAATGGTCAACACTATTGCAATGGCTAATATACTATTTAACTTTTTAAAAAAAAAAAAACACGACATTTTTTAACGGGCGCGCGGGGTCGCTCAAACATCCTGTGAATGTTTAGATAGTTGATTGCATTTTTGCTGATTTTAGAGAGGGGGGGGGGGGGGGGGGGGGGGGGGTGGATTGTCTCGTTCCAATACTGTGAAATTTTCCTGTGTAATTTTTTTTTGTTTGAAAAAATACCTCAAGGAAGAAAACCAACGTGTGTCCCTAAATATATGAATCTCCATTTGATTACGTGTTGTAGTAAGTGTCCTCTTATGGCCAGTATAAATGGATATAATATTTTGTCCATTTGGTTGCTTTTGGTCTTACCATTGGTAGGTACTTGTTGCAAACGTGACGTTTGTTAATGTTAATCAGATTTTAATGCTAATTATCCTTGTCATTTTTACTGTGTAGGCCAATTGAATTATGTGTAATTCGGAGTTGTAGTGTGGCGTATTTTTTTTACGTTGGTTTGGGGCTTCACACGAAAATGGTTGCATGTTTTATGCTGTATGCCTATTTCATATAGGCGTATGCTTAGTTCCTATTTCTTCATAGGGGAAATTACACATTTCACAATGGTTGTGCCTACCAACGAATAATTCTCAGCTTTGATCTTTCAGATTTTGGTTTAGAAAACTTTTGCACCAGAATCAGAATTTTCAGGGAACCTATTTTTTAGGACCCCAGCTATGTGCAATCTCGCCCGGGCATGTGATCCCAGCACATTTATTTTGGTTTATGATTCAATAGTATCTTCAAGGACAGGTTATTTTCCAAATTTTAGTTGATTCCGATGTTGTGTTTTTGATGCTCTTAGCGGATATTTAAACGCGCTGGCCCATGCATTGTAATTTCTGTCCTGTTTTCGGGCAGAATAACAAAATTATGAATTTCCTTCTAGAGTAGTTCTAATTTGTCCCGTACGATTAGTGACCCATACTATATAAAATACTTGGCACGGTGCAGATGATATAATATCACTACCTTTGGGGTAAATCGGGGCACGAGCTGTGGATACGAAATGCCCCTTTAACCTGAGGCAAATATGCCGAGTAGGCTCCTACATTGGTATTGTTAAATTCGTCTCTCGTATTTCATGTGTATGCCCGCACGTGGGCCCGCCAGCCGCTCAATCCCGGGTAGTTCTATTCAGTGCCGCAACATTGCGTTGACAGTTCATGTATTAGGTGGGGATTTATATGTGGGAGTTATGGAAAGCTTTTCGGCGGCGCGGATCGTCTTAGCTGTGTTTCACGTGTATACATGCATAACTTGTTTTTTCCTGTGCATGCAACTCGACTGGGCCCAATAATCCAGGCCGCGCATTGCGTTCCAGTAAATCTCCAGATAATGGCCCCAACTGTTTGAGACGCGTATTGTTTGTCCCCGATTATTTATTTATTTTGTAGAAAATGCTGCGTTATTAGTAAAGTTAAGGCGGCACTGGCAACATTTTCCCAAAATATAAGTTTCTTCATATCATAGCAGGTGAGGGTTAATGTATTATAAAGCTGTACATACCCATGCAAAGAATATCAGTTTCGAAAAATCTTGAGGGCCGCCTATTTTTTCAAATGTCCAGTGGTCCCTTTAAACCATTTGGATTTTGAACAAAATTTGGGATTCTTGGTCCCACGCACTGCCTATTAAAGACAACTATCAGTGATTTTAAAATATTTGAAATTTGCAGGAATAGCTTCACATGTGAAGGATAAGTCTTAGAATTCTCCTAAGTTACCTTTCCAACTGAAGAGTTGACAAAAGGAAGAAAACGGCAATGTTCCAATATCGATTCCCCATTCAATTACGTTTTGTAGCTAAGTGTCCGAACGGACAGTTATTACTTAATTTCCGATTTTGTCCTTACTAGGTTGCTCTTGGTTTAATCATTTGCGGATTTAGGATACCTGTACTTTTTACATACATGCCAAAATCTGATTTTTGCTGATTTTTTTTTGCGATTTTCTGATTTAGCAAAATCACTGATTTGTCTTTAATTTTGGGGTTTTTTCATAAAGCAGCCCTGAGTTTAATTATTATAATAAATTTTTTTTTTTTTTGTGTCTAGTGTACAGTACATGGTCCATACTGCTGGCGACATTCATAAGGACCGTGGCTTAATCTGCGTTTAGAGAGGAGTTATGTACAATGCATGTGTCATGATTGGTTTTCATCCATATGAATGGAAATTCTAGCCTACCTGATCACAATTTTTCCAGAAAGGCATTAATGCTGTGTTTTTTTATCTAATAGATCCCTACATGGTACGGTCAATTTCAACAATATTATTGAATTTTGATTTGCAGTAAAATTGTTTCGATGGGATGAAACTCCCAGATTGCGGACCAGACTGGGCCGGGTTGTTCTCCCTCCGCTGTATGAGAATAAGCAAGTATCGCTGTCAGGAACTTTCCCACAAAATTTTTACACAATGCCATGATGTCCATGTACAAATTACAGGTCAGGATTCTACTTGAAGTCCCTTGCTTCACAAATTATTTACTGTCCGGGGAGTATAGCACTGCTTTTCAAATATGAACGACCACTGTGCTGGTCTTCGTCTGTTAGCCGTTAAAAAAAACCCGATCTCATACGGGTAGTATTCCCCGTGCGGCGGGGTATGATTATTCAAGTTGAGCTGTTGCAGGTATGATGTTCATTGGTTTTGACAAGTTGTCATTCTGTTTAGGCCTGACTCCGGGGCTGACCTCAGAGATTTGAATAAAAAATAATTATTTTGTTAGTTAAAAATTAAAATTGGCTCTAGAACAGTCCATCTAAGACAGTCGCCTTAAGGGGTAATGGGGTTTTGGAGTGGCCTAAAATCATATTTAAAATTAAAAATTAAGGAAAAAAATTGCCTTTCTTTTGTTTTTGTTGTTTGACAACATCAGAATCTTCCGTTCAATTTATGGTCGTAAAATGTCGCCTCGCGACGTGAAATGCTTGTGTATTCTTATGTTTTTTATTGTTTACTTCAAGCGCATATTTAATTTTATCCACTTTAAAAATTAATATCTCAAAAAGTGATAAAGGGGGGGCGATGAGTCCGATTTAAGTAAGTGAAGTTTTAAAATTTCTCTGGATAGAATGGCCTTCACCCAACACCCTGCTGTAAAGTTTCGCGCCAATCTTTCAATCCTTTGATGTGAACGCTAGAAACGTGATTTGTGAGCCCCATCATAGAGTACTAGTGTAAAACTAATTAAATATTGGTCGACCAAATAAGTAGCACTTTGCGCTCATAACTCCCAAACCAAATAGTCATTTAAGCCCACTAGAATTTCACAGGGTAATGAGAAAAAATCGTAGCTTCTTCTGATATCAATTTCGACCACTTCCGGTAAAATCTGGGCTTCTGGGAGGAGGCGATAGCGATATGGTTACATCTTTAAGAGATCATATCAATTCTGACAACTGGAGTAAAGAAATGGCACAAGGCTGTGCAGATTACATACTGTAAAAGTTGCATTGTCTTCCTTACATTTTCAGTTTTACAACAATATATAGGTATCTGAAAAATAATTAATGACTTATCATTTAAAGGCACTATTAGTGTTCTGCTAAATCAGAAAATCAAAAAAATCATTTTTTACATGTCTGTAACAAGTACAGGTACCTAAAGATATCCTGGAAATGGATAGGCCAAAAACAGCTAATAGGACACTCTGAATGGAGAGTTGTATCTTTGAAACACTGCCGTTTTCTTCAGATTAAAAAAAGTAACTTATGAGAAATTCTCCAACTTATTCCTTCACTTTAAAGCATTCTGCAAATTTCAATATTTTGGACTATTTCAGATGAACACGATGGGTCCTGAAGTGTGAAAACTGTATATTTTGTAGTTTCAAGTATGTAACACATTTTGTCCCCAACTCATGGCGCATTACCCTATTAGGCTTTGACCAAAGAAAAACACGTTCCCAAGGGCTCGTCCAATGCTAATTCTCTGGAAATGTGGGGCACAAGATTTTGGTTGCTTGTTGTATAAGGGAATGGCGGACCAATCACTTTGGTATTGATGTGATTTCGGTAACCGATACTAAAAAGAACATACCTTTTTTGAGTCGCCTAATTCATGCAGATCACCATCTTTCAGCAGGGGCGTCTTCAGCTTCGTTCACATTGTGTTAAAAAAAGTGATGGTTAGGCCAAGCTCACTGATTTTGTTCTTCTCTCTCTCCATGCAATTTTCCTCCTTTGATACAGATGTGATGTTTGGAATAAAATATGAAGTTAAGGCAAAAACAGTTGATCCAACGAGGAGATCCTCACCACCAGCGGTTATTCACTGCCATGCACACCTCATATTGGAAAGGATCAAGCCTTGGAGGATGCTTGTTTGTTATGTGTGCCATGTTGTGTACATTAATACATGTTTGCATGTGTGCCCCGTACGCAATATGTTGGTTAACCTTTAAGTCATTTGAAGTCAACTTTTTGAATTATGACCATAATTATGAACGAACCAGTGTTTACATCGTCACATTTTTGAAGAAATTAAATTGATACAACCCACAGTAAATTGATGACAATATCTTGACTTGTAACGATACGAACCCCAAGTGAATTTGATGACACTTGCATAGTGTCAATGTGGTATAGCTTATTGGCATGAAACAGGCCTCTTCCCAGGGGAGATTTTCATCAAGAGATCACAAAATTAACAATCAGTATGAAGAGACATGATGATTAAATTTAATTTTGTGTCGCCTGCAAAGTGCAAACCAGCACATACGGATTGATTTGTACCCACTCACCAAACCCGATTGCTTATTGAGTGAATTTAAGAACTAATTGTACCATTTTCTTAAAATACAGGTTGTGCGGAGCATCAAAGATCGAGCCTCGACGTATGTTTATCGCCTCTGCGCAGGCCATTGTGCCGGATGCATCAACGAATCTCTGTCCCAATGCTGCTGTCAGCTCTGCAGGGTTTTGAAGCAGCCTCGAAGAACAGCCAATCGTGTACGAGAAAGGAAGCGACCAGCCGACCCACGGGATTTGAACTTTGGAACTTGACTTGGATTTTATCCCGAAGGTTAGGTGCATTCATTCTTGTAATTAAAACAAGGACATGGCAAGACAAACTATAGCTTCCACTGAGATGGCCAAGAACTTTGATATTTGTTAATCTCGGCTGGGAATCCAACTCAGGAATGATTTGCAGTTGAGCTATTCTGATTTCAGCCCATCTGAGAGGCAAAGGGTGTTTTGAACCAACCCATAATGCATTGCATGTGCCCATATTGTATAAACAGGTCACATTAAAAAGTTTAAAGACTACAAATTTCATGATCACAGACAATTATATAAGTACTACTAGCATTAGGCATAAAATGAGTCATGTTTTTTATTAGGGCGGGGACAATCGGGTGGGCACTTGGTACCCGCCCTACCTCGAAAAATTACCACAGGTCTGAATTCCTGTCACGGTTCCATAGAATGTCAATTTTAATTTTGACACTAACTTATAAATCCAATTTGCCCACACAGCCACATGGCTGCAGAGGGTGTGTCGATCCTCTCATAATCACCGTGAAGGGTGATTGCACTCAAAAAGACCAATTAAATGTAGGTCACAGGATTTGCATGCTGTTATTTTGGTTGTTTTTAAATATTGGTGGCGAGGACTTGGGAGAAAAAATCTGAAAGTCAAAATTTTTTGCAGGTCATCAGTTGCACGTTGATCTGGGTACGCATGATACCCATTGCGAAAAAATACATTGAGAGTACCCAGGTACATAAATACCCAAAAAAATCCCAGCCTAGTTTGATGTGTTAAGCTTATAACAATCCTGATTGGAAAATTATTGGTAGATTTTCAACATAAAACGGGAATTTGTGCACGCTGCTGGTTGATACAGTTTCAAATGAAGTCTAACATTACTTTGAAAGTGCAGTGTTATGTATAAATGATGTAGGTAAATGATTGCTTGTTTGAAATATCTGCTTTTCACAGATGTAACATTTCATGCTATTACTCTTGTACACAGGTTTTCTTCTCAAGGATATCATCTGGAGAATGGCAGGCCGCACGTTGTTTTGGCCTCCAACCAGCTGGAGGTCCTTGCCCAGGCAAAACGGTGGTAATTGATGGACTTGTGCTATAAATACGACGTCCTTCTACCAGGTTTGACGGTCCATTGCTTGTGAAGAAGGACGAAGATCGAAGCAAGTCCCGTATTCTATGCAGTTATGTCTGGCAAGGAAGCCAATGACTACGTGGCCGTATTCAAAGCGCTGGGTGATGCATTGCCTATGCAACACAGGTGATGGAAGTGATGCTGGAATTTGAGTTCATGCCATATGGACGGCGACAGAAGTCTTTCCACAGGTGAGTGCCAGTCTGTTTACATTTTCGTGTGTTCCTGTTTAATATGTGTATTAACCCTCTACATGGAACCATTGCTACAGCTAGCTAGACATAGGCAATTCTGGTCGGAATCTGCCCTTGATTTCGAGAAACTGTTCCTATAGGTTGTTGTTCAATTAAAACGAAACCGCAATCTTTTGGTCTGCCCAATAATCGTGGGCAATCTGTACTGATAAACCTTGGTGTGGGGTAGGTCCATGCAATTTGTCTAGCATGGTCAGGTAAGGGTTTCACTTTCACATACAAATTTTTCAGGGAGCACTTTAATGTGTTGCCCTGAGCTTTGCTCAGACAAGACTAGACATAATATTGTTTTGTATCATGGTCGCCAACTTGATATAGAACAACTGGCCCAATGGTCATATATGTTGCTACTCCAATTGGTGAGAGGGTCATTGGGCAATCTTCCATTATCATCAAATGCTTACATTACCAAACTGTAATATTTGCTATCTAATCTTTGCCATTTTCAATACTGTGCAACCACAATGAAAGGTGTTTGTGTGATCAAAAGAAATCAAAGGTTTTCTTATTGTAAATAGTTTATTTAATGTTCATTTGCCCACAACCGACCATTAAATTCAACAAACTCAATGAAAGGACTGTTAATATGGTCAATATTTGTATTCCACTGGCCTCTGGATGTGCTACTTTTTTACAACGATGCATCGGGACATATCGCCTCCCAAGGCAATCGTTGGTGGCACACCATATTTTGAAATGCAGCAATTGTAGGTTTTAAGTTCAACATATGTCATGTTATACACAGTATGTCTGCCTTCAAGGTTTATTATATTACAAAAATATAATATGTAAATGTTGTTTTTTGTGTTTACAGGTAAAGTGCGTTGGGTTGTTCTTTCCACTGGAAGACAGACTGTCTTGAGGACAATTCAAGAAGTGGGGACTCAGCTTACCTACTTGGGAGAAAGTCGCTGCAATACCAGCTGCTGAGAATGTTGAGGCACTGCCCTTCCTGCCACCCGAGAGGATGCCTGAATGTTTGAACCAGACTTACAGGCGTGCAGGTACTTGAGAAGTTGAAAGAGGTAAGTGATTTGAGCTGGCACAACTAGTGAACATTGTTGATTAATGGGTGTAAACCCTTTTGGCGTAAAAAGTTTGAAGGCGGTAATCTTGTGTGATGGAAGTCTAATCAATAAAACCTTATTGTTCATTTTGACAATCCGGTTCAAAATAACTGGCTTACAGCATGTACAAAATAGCCACGTGAAGTTATATTCCTACTTTTAATTTTGCAATCATAACCTCTTAGTAAAAAAAAGTAGATTTGACAGATCAAAGAATTAAAAAGTGAATGACAAATTTGAATTGAGGTTGCGAAATTTGGCAGCTTAAAATCCTGGCTAGAACTGTTAAAGTTGGCAATGGCACATTTCAACAATTCAAATGTATCTTTGTTCACTATATTTTAAAACAAATTTATCCATATCCACTGACTAATAAATCATGCTCATGACTATAGACCCATATGAGGCAGTTAAACAGTTCAGCTTCCAATCCATGTCCTTACCCATCCAAAACTTGTTTTACAGGTGTGCAACTACGTGCAACGTGTGTGGATCGATGGGAGTGGACGCGACAAGTTGGACCAACTTTTATGCGGCATCGTACCAATAATGCTTGGAGTGATTGGCAATAACCGGATTTAACAGACGCGCGCAGGAAACAGTCCTCTCCTTCTAACATGCTAATAGTGGAATGCACCGGGGGCTCAGAATGTTGATCTTCAGATGGAGCTGTTGTGGCGGACGTAACTGCAGTTCATCAAAGAAGCTGACCAAGGTGATGCAGAGGTCGGCGTTTTTAGGTTTTGGGATGGAGTTGAATGGCGAAGAAACAAGGTCAACTGAAATACTTCTCAGGGCATGCGCGCACAGTATGGAACGCTCCAGTCATCCCAGTAGTCTCATCTTGGAGGTAAGATAGTTGGTAGATGTGGTGATCAGTGATGTCTGTACAGATGACTAACTAAGGTATACAGGATTTCCTGTTTTGCATTGATTTTAGGTATGATCAATATCATATTTAAGTTTGAGGTGCCTGGGAATTGTGTTTACATAGTGAATTAAACTAAAGTAAAACAAAGTTTAAGCAGTTTTACATAGCTACATTTAAGTTCCGGGGGCCTGGGAATGTTGTATTAACCTCGCGAATTCTCCTAAAAGGGTACTAAACAATACCTCTCTTTAATAATTTAACCAACTATATATCATCATGTGTGTGCAACAAAGGCAACTACATCCAAAAAAATGAGTATTTGTCATTTTGCAGAAAAGTCATAATTTTTTGTCATTTTTTTCTTTCTTAAAATGTTTTAAACCTTTCTTTGAGGCGGGCACTAATTTGAATTGTGCATTTTCAAAAGTAAAATCTGACAATCCTGTCAGTTATGACGTTCTTGCAAAACATATTGTGGTATTGTATTGACATATTTTAGATTTTTTTTCATATGGAATGGTTAGTACTTTAAGTTTGTAAGGCAAATTTTGTGAAAGATTTGTATTTTAAGGATTCATTTTGGTCAATAGTTTAAATTTGAGTTTGAATACATCAAATGTGTTTTTTATTTGGTTTTAATTTTCCCCTATTTGTCTTAGTACTTACTTTTTTGTACAGATCAGGTTTTACAGGTGCAACGAGAGATTTCACCAAACAGGTGTCCCTAAAAAATCGAAAGTTCTGATTTCTGCACTAAAGTAACCAGTCAGTCAAAAGAGCCTTGTGTGAATTGATTAAGACTGAAATTAGTTTTTTGATTAAAAAATTGTTTAATTGTCTAATTAACATATTAAATTCAGCGTATGTTTGTATTTGAAATTAAGCCAATCTAATTTAGCCAAAATCAAGGTAAGAAATCTTTAGGGGTTTTATCTCTATAATCACACAATTATGACACACGTGCCTGCCAAAAACATCTCTCGTTGCCCTTGTTTTCAAATTGTATGCTTTGTATAGCATTGATGTAATTTTAATTTGTTTTTTGTATTGGAATTTAAAATCTTTTGATTTTTTTTATTTTTTTTATTTTTTTTAATGTACCTTTAACTCTTTTTTTATATTTCTCATTTATATAATTCATGTTTTAATTTTTGTTTACTAATGTCCTCCTTTTTTAGTCCTTGGCCCTCAAAAAATTTTTGACCAAATTGTTACCATAAAGAAATGCAATTTTGTTTAGGGCATCTATATACTGAAGGCTGGATACATATTGAATTGCGATGTTTACTTGTAGAATTTGACATTGCCCAACGCTTTAAGGTTTAAATGTATTAAAGAAAAATACAAAATTAAAAAAAAAAAAAAAACCTCTTTAAAATTATATTTTACTTTTTGCCTTTGTATAAATAGTACCCTCTTTACTGAGTAAATTTGTTTATTTCTTTTGGTTTTTTTTAAACTAATTTTTTGTTTTTTTGCATTTGTAGACTTTTTTGTTTAACTTAGTATTTTGTTTAGTTATTTTGAAGTGCAACCTGTAGTCATTTCAAATTGGTGTAACTAAACCATGTATATATTTGTATCTGATCTTGGTGAGAAACTGCAATTTTTTTGTTATGTGTGCTTGGTAAGGTATTTTGTCTTTCACTAAATTGTAAGGTTGTAATTAGATTTGGCATACAGTTTACTTATTGTATAGGAAGATACATGTAATAAGAATTGTTAAGTTTATAAGTGTAACGGTAATTCTGATCTGTAATTTGGGTTTGATTTTCTGCAATTTTTATCATATTATAACCTTCATTTTTTCTTTCTTTTTGTCCGTTTATTCATTTGTGGTGTCCCCTGAAGACCGCGGTGTATTTTTGTTTGTGTTAAATTGTTTTTATTTTTATTAATCTTTAATTGTGTTTTTAATCTTTATTGAAGAATGTAATTGTAATCTTTGTATAATGATTTGCATATATTTTGTCAGAAATTAATGTAATCTGTTTTTTAACAAACTTAATTTTAGTTCTGTTGCTTTGAAGAGACACACTTTCAAAGATAATGTATTTAATGAATTGATATAGTGCATTTGTAATCTGTTGAATTTTTTTGCGGTTTTACTTTTTGTTTACTTGGTTATACACAAAAGTAAAATTTTGTTTTTATTTTTTTAATCATTAGTTTTTTGTAAAGACTAATATTGTATAAACAAATACCATGTAATACTAAGAAATTGTATGCTTATAGTGTAACTGCAAAGTGATCTGTAATTTAGTTAACTTTCTGAATGTTTATAAATTTAAATTGCATTTGTTTGAGGTATTTTATTTTGTTTACCAACTTTTGGAAATTTCTCAATTTTGTTTAAAAAAAAAAATTTTACTTTTTTAAATCAAATTGTTTGAGAAGACTACATTTCAAGAAATTTTTTAGTTTATCCAGTGTACTGGTAATCTTTATCTTACTGTTGTATGTAACTTATTGTTTTGTTATATTTAGATCTTGATCAAAATGCAATTTGATTTTTACTCTTATGGCTGTAATATTTTCAATGTATCATTTGAAAGTTTGCATTAAGGCCTGCATTGAATGTTTAGTAATTTGTCTTCCCTTTTGTCCCTTTTATTTAGTTTTTGGTTACATTGTTTTGTTTTTATGTTATTTTTCGTTAATTTGGCTTTTAACCTTATTTAATAACGATTTGTTCTTGTATGATTGTTTGCATATATCTTGTCAAGAAAATTGTGTACTATGTTTTTTAACAAACTTAATTTTATTTCTTGCTTCTTATGGGTATAATTGGGTTAAATTGATATACGTGCAATTATAATCTTTTGGAAATTTGTTACACAAAAAAAGTAAAATTTTGTTTATTTCTTAATTATTTTTTTATAATTATTAGTTTTGGTAAAGACCTAGTTTAAAAGGAATGTATATATAATCGGGGTTTTATAATAGTGGCAGCTGTGTGCTTGCAATATTCTGTATTTAACTTAAAACCATGTTTTGTATTTATTCCTTGGTTTGGAATCTCAATTTGTTTTCTAATAGTATGCTGGGACCCTTCATTCATTGATTTGTCATAAGAAATTGGTATGTCTATGGTGTAACTGCAAAGTGTTCTGTAATTTTGTTTACTTTCTGCATTTTTAAAATCAAATTTTACTTGCATTTGTTGATGTAATTACTTATTATTTTGTTTACCCAACTTTGAAATTGCTAATTTTGTTACTTCTTTATTGTTCTTTTTTTATTAAATTTTGTTTGTAAAAGACTACATTTTGAGAAATTTTAATGAGTTTTACAGTGCACTTTAATCTTATCTAATTGGTATGTAACTTAATTTTTGTGTTTATATTTAGATCTTGTAAGAATGCAAATTGATTCTACTTTTTAATGTCTGGTAAGTATTTTCAATGTATCATTTGAAAGGGTTGTATTAGGCCGATAATTGTGTTTTAAGTAATTTGTCTTCCCTTTTTATTGTAAATTGTTTTGTTTTTTGTATTTTTATTCTTTAAATTTAGTTCTTTTATTTAATAATTGTATTTTTAATCTTTGTATGAGAGATTTGCATTATATTTTGGCAAAAAATATGTAACTTATTTTAAATTTCTTGCTCTTTTCAAGAAATTAGTATAATTGAAATATAGTGTCAGTTTGTAATCTGTTTTGAATTGGTAGATTGTTTTAACCTTTTGTTTACTTTTTTGTTAAAAAGACAAATGTTGTTTATTTATTTTAGTTATTTTTTTTATATAATTTAGTTTTGGTAAAGACCTAGTTTAAGAATTGTAGTATGGGGTTTTTATATATTGCACAGCTGTAATGATTGCAATTTCTGTATGTAACTAAAACCCATGTATTTGTATTTATTCTTGGTGGGAAATTCATTTGTTTCTAACTATATGCGGACCCTGAATTCATTGATTTATATCACTTGTAAGCATTTGATTTGGGCGTGATTTAAGTTAAATAATTGGTATAAACGAAATACAATGTAATAAGAAATTGTATTTTGATAGTGTAACTGCAAGTGGATCTGTATTTGGTTAACTTTCTGCGCTTTTATCAAATTTTACTTGCATTTGTTGATGTATTACTGTTTTATTTGGTTTTAACAACCCACCTACATCTTAGTTTGTACTTTTTTTATATTAATTTGTTTGTAAACCACTCAATTGAGAATTTTTACAAGTTTATACAGTGCCCTATTATCTTTCATCTTACAGCAGGCTCTATTAGTGATTTGCTAATGAGAACTTTAAAATTCATCACAAATCAGATTTTGCATCTTTGTAAATCAGTTATAGATGTCCACCCTACCCAATCAAGTTGATACAACCAAAAGCAGCCCTAACTAAGAACAAAATCGGATATTTTTAGTCCATTACTGCCGTATGGAACTACTTCAACACATATTGAAAAACAATGGAAATGATTCATAATCTTGAATACTGGCTGTTTTCTTCTCTTTCTATCAGTTTTCAGTTGGGAAAAATACTTGCGATAATCACATACTTAATCTACACTTTTTTTCAGCTAGTCCTGCAAATTTGAAATAATTTTGACTCTTTTGTATAGATCACTGATAGTGCCTTTTCTTTTGGTATGTACTTATTGATGTATTGTATCTTGATAAGAAAATGCAATTTGATTTTTAAACTTTGTTATGCTGGTAATATTTTCATGTATATTTGAAAGTTCATTAGGCCTAAATTGATGTTTAATAATTTGCCTACCCCTTTGTCCTTTATTTAGTTTTTGGTTAAATGTTTTTGTTTTTCATTGTTATTCTTAATTTGGGTTTACTTTATTTAATAATGTATTTTGTAGCTTTATGATGTTTCCATATATCTTGTCAAGAAAATTTGTATAAATGTATGTTTTTAACAACTTAATGGAGAGAAGCGTTGGCCTAGCGTTAGGGGTAGCTTGCCTCTGGCGCAAATTTACCATCAAATTCCCGGGTTCGCATCCGGCGGTGGGGGTCGTGGCACTTGCTGGGGTTTATTTGGGTACTCAATAATGGATTTGATCTGTATACCAGCTATTGCTTAAATACAGAATTAACGCTCCTCCTCCATGGGTCACTTGGAATTGGGCAAATGGATCATAAAGCATCCCGTCCTTCGGAGGGGACATTAGCCGTCGGTCCCGTGTAACAGAGAGTCACAACTTTACATGTACCTCGCAGTCAGTGTCGAATAGAGTAGGGTAAACCCCTGACTGTTTCCCAATCCGCCCCAGCCTCAAATAGCGGCCATGTTAGGATCGTCCATATATGGATCACGCGGCCCCGGATAAGAACACTAGCTGAACAAATCTGACAACCAACCACAACTGACTTGTGATACAGCAAACAAAACCAAACAAACAAACTTAATTTATTTCTTGCTTCTTTTCAAGAATTGTGTGCGAATTGATATAATGTAATTGGTAATCTGTTTTTTTTTTGAAATTTGTGGATGTTTACTTTTTGTTAAACAAAAAGTAAAAATTTGTTTATTTAAATTAATTTTTTATAATTAGTTATTAGTTTTCCCAGACCAGTTTTAAGAAATTTTTATATGTGTTATATATAATGCAGCTGTAGTGGATTGCAATTTCTGTATGTAACTTAAAACCGGTATTGTATTTATTGGTGGGAATTCAATTTGTTTCTAATGTTAATGCTGGACCTGCATTCATGATTCCTATTACTTGTACGAATTTGATTTGGCTTATGATTTAAGTTTAAAAAATTGTATTTTAAAGAAATGCCATGTAATAAGCATTGTATGTTTTATGGTGTCCTGCAAAGTGATAATGTAATTTTTTGTTTAACTTTCTCCTGCATTTTTTAATCAATTTTACTTGCATTTGTTGATGTAATTACTTTTTATTTTGGTTTACCAACTTTGAATTGCTAATTTTTTTACTTCTTTAATTTTTACTTTTTATTATGTTTTTTAAACAAATTACTGTTTTTTTGTTATTTTGTTTATTTGTTTTATTGTTTTTATGTTTTTTCTTTTTCATATTTAATTTGGTCAATTGTTAAACAAAAAGAAAATTTTTGTTTATTTCTTAATTTTATCCCCTTGGCCTTTAAAATGCAGTAGGGGCTTGTGTGAGGGTGCGCATGTCCGTATGTATGTGTGTATGTGTGTGTGTGTTTCCAGTTTGGTTAATGATGTTTTTGTTTTTTGACGTCTTTTTTACATAGTTTTGTCCGTTTAAACCAGTTTATGCATGTGTTGAGGAGTCCACGTGTGTGAAATATCGGATCCAAACATAATACAATTCGTTAATATGTGGATGATGTCAAGGTCAGACTAAGGTCAAAGGTCCAATCTAGGTCATTTTTATATGTATGTAAGTTCTAGTTTGGTTAGGGTTTGTTTTTTCAGTTTCTTCAAACAGTTTAAATCTGGTTTAACCCAAATTTGGGGTGAAAGTACAAGATGGGTTCATTCATATGTGGATGATGGACCAAGTTCAAAGGTCAGCTGAGGTCATGTTCCAGTTTGCGTTAGGGTTTTATGTAGAGTCTTTGAAAAGTTGAAGTCCGATTTAAACCAAGCTCTGGGTTAAGGTACAGAGGTGGATATTGCGAGGGCGCGCATGCCAGTATGTATGTGTGTGTGTGTGTTCCAGTTTGGTTAGGTTTTCATTTTTCGCATTTTCTTCGCAATGTTTAAGCTCAATTTAAACCAGACTTGGGGGTTAAGGTGAAATGGGGGTTCCTTCATATCTGGATGATGTCAAAGGTCATGTACCAAGGTCAAAGGTTATCTGAAGTCATGTTCCAGACTGCCATCTTACCAGGGGGATGATGCAAGTTTACTTGCAGTATTTTTTATAAATTAGTTTCAACTTAAATTGTATTTTTATATAGTGCAGCTATAGTCATTACAATTCTGGTATGTAACTTAAAGGCACTATCAGTGATTTGATCAACCGGGAATTGTAAAATCCTCAAAATCATATTTTTGAATGTTTGCAACAAATTTAATTAAGTATCCAAACATACCTCATGTTATAGGGCCAAAATCAACCTGTAAGGACAAAATCAGATATTTTAGTCATTACTGTCCGTACGGACACTTACTACTACCCGTAATTTAATGGGGATTCATATCTTTGGACACTGCTGTTTTCTTCCTTTTCTCATATCATTTCTTGCTTGGAAAAATAATTTTATGAGAATTCTACAGACTTTTACTTCCTTTTAAGTATTTCCTCAAATTTGAAATATTTTTTGACTCTTTTGGTGGATCAATGATAGTGTAACCTTATATTTTATTTATTCTTGGTGAGAATGCCATTTGTTTATTATTTATCCGGGTGTTGCGGCAGAATATTTTTCTATTTGACTTTGGTTGATTTTTATACTTGCCCAAGATTTGATTTTAGTGTAACTGTAAACTGATCTGTATTTTAAAGGCCGACTCAGAGATTTCAAAATATAATTTTAGGTGTGTAAAAAACAATAATTTTTTGCACTCAATCATTGAAAAGTTTTAGTTTTAATTCTTTAAAAAATGATTATTTATTTCCAAGATTTTGTTGATTTTTGTATATATTCAAATTAAAACATTTTACTTTTTTTATTTTTTGAAGTGTTTTTTGTTTCTCAAAAATGTTGCAAATTCTAGATTCCAACCGCTTTGAGTTCATTTTTTTGATTCATTTATATATTTACCTTTGGACTTTTCAAAAAAAAAAAACCACCCACCAAAACTGAAGCTGACTTAATTAAAATATAAACACACAAAATAATATAATTTGGAAAATTTGTGAAAATGGTGTTTAAATGTTAAGATTCCGGAACTGTTTGAGACATTTTTCTTTAAAAAAAAAAAAATTATAATTTCGTTAGATTTTGTTTGAACTTGGCATATTGGAACGACAAACAAGATGATTTTTTCAACCACTTTAAAGAGTTTAGTTCATTCTTTAAAAAAATTTTTACTTCTTTCCAAATTTTAGGATATATTCAAATAAGGTTGTCACAAGAAATATTTCCATGAATCAAAATGTTCAATTTCTAGATTCCAAATCACTTTGAGTTAATTTTCTTTAATTTGATTCAGCATATTATATTTTACTTTGGACCATTTTCAATAAAAAAAACACCCACAACTGAGCGACTTAATTACATATAGACCCACAAAGATAATATAATTGGAAATGTTGTGAAAATGTTGTTTAAAAATGTTAGATTCTGGAACTGTTTTTATTAGTTATTTTACTTCATTCCTTTCTTAATTTTTTTAAACTTTGGACAATTGGAATTGAACAAAATCAATTTTTTTCCAAAAACAATCAAATAATAAAATAAGAAAACATTTTTATTTCTTTTAAAAAATGTTTTATTTCCTTCAAATTTTGTTTGATTTTGGATATATTCAAATTATGGGATCCATACGAGTTGGCTCCATGTGCCGGATCCTGGGTAACGCTAAACGCTCGCTAAATTTGTTTACCTAAAAGGAAAACGTAACTAATGCTATCCAAATTCATGTTTATATAAAGGCAAATAAATCAAAGATGCTACTCTGTCTGGATTACAATGTCAGGGCGACGGCAGAACTCTCATTCAAGACTTAGTTACGGGAATCAACACACACACGCTGAGTATAACATTATGGAGACTTCGATTTGCGATCATACTTTAGAGGGTGTTCATATGTGGATTCTAGGGAAAACGCTTTTCAATACCGGAATAAAGCATATTCTTGTTGTAACAGCTTCCAAGCGACACAATCTTCTCATATTGAAAATCGTTTTCATGGAATACGCATCCGTCCATCTGTCCACGGTGCTTGTTTCATTATGTTGCTTTTAAATGGCCTGTGCATGATTCGCTGATGCAAACCAAAGATTAAGTGACGATTACCAGAAATCTTGTAATCGTCACTCATCTTTGTTTCATTTATTTCCATTGTTTCTCTTTTCAGCTTTCTCTCCCTTTAACCCCTCCCTTTGCATGGTTCCTGTCTTTTGTTCCTGTGTTGTATATCTGGTGTGTCTTCTCTGTTGTTTTGTCGTTGCCTTTTGATGAAGATCCTGCTAGGATCGAAACGTCAGGCCCACACTCTAGTAGAACAGTTTACCTACACAGGTAGTTTTGTGGAGAAGACGTGTAAAACAGCATTTACTTATTTTTGATTAAACAAATGGCGACGTCTGACAATGATTTCTTGGCCGCCATTACCCCTGCAAACAAGTTGGCGTGTCGTAATAAAATTTGAAGTAGCCATGAGTGAGTGATTTGACAACAATTCAACACAATCATTTAATTCGTGTAAAAAAACAAATAATTAAGGGCACATTTTGTGATTCTAGCACCTGTTTTGTTTTGCATTTGCAGGGCTGTGATGGTTTTTGGAAAAAAATCCTGAATTTGGGGATAAAAATCCTGAAAATGGCATTAAAAATTGTCCCTAAAATGCGTAGACATCGGGGCTGAAATTGAAGGTTGATTGTTCAGCTTTATGACCCAACGTGTTGTAAATTCACAAAAAATTTATGGAATTATTCCAGAATATCCAATTACAATGTTAGATAAGCAAAAATACGATATACTTGGACCAACCGGTTTCAGGGTTGATAGGATGTGGATCATGAAATTGCCCTTTAATTCAACAAATGTGTCTATTACATGAAAAATAAAAAAAATAAAAAAAATATATTTAAAAACCACAAAGGTCAGGACTGTCAAAACATGAATGGCAGGTCCGCAAGAATCAAAAACTTGATGTGTTTCTTGGTTAATGCTATTCCTTATGCTGAATGAAATTGTTGGCAGGGGTCAGGGAAATATTTTAAAAACCTTGCAAAAATATAAATTTTAAATAAAAAATCTGGGGTGCACTATTATTCAATTGTGGCCCGGGTCGCTTTAAAGCAAAAAACAGCACATTTTTGCAAAGAGTGCCTCCATTTTTGGCAATTTGCATTTTGCACCAGTATGTTGGTAAGTGTCTAGGAAACAGTAAACGATACAGGTAGACTGCGTCACGAGAATGCTCAAAAAATGCGTCTTTATCATAAAATAAGCGATTTGGTAATTGGTATTCCCAGATGAGAGATATCCATTAAAGGCGCCCCAATTTTTTTTCAAACCTGGTTTGTTGCGTTTTGGAATTCTTGTAAGTATTAGACACACATGAAGGTGATTAAGACGAATACAAGTCTTTGTGTTAATTATTACTTACGTTTGGCAAAACACATGACCATTTTTTGAAACTATCTCAAAATTTTGGAAAAAGTGGTGGTTGCTCTTCAAAAAAAAATGTGATATATTGCTTTTAAAAACTGGGTATTTGGCTAATTCACTAACGAGTGATAACACATAGGTAAGCATTCCAAACTGACACACACAAACAAAAGCGTTAAGAAAAAAATTGAAGATTCTTTATTTCTGCCATTGTCCTTATGTGTTGAGATAGTAAGATTCCATTTTTTTCTACGGTGTGACCGCGAAAGGGTCACAAAACCAAAAAATGACCAAAAAAGGTTGCCTTATTGTAAATCCATACCATATCGTAAACAAAGGCTGCTTATTATATCGAATGAAACTGAACCGGCTCAGTGCACCCATGGATTACACGCTTGCAGTAGAGATAAAAGTATGATAACGGAATAAAAGCGAATAATCCAATGGTTGCCACTAAGCCTGTTTCGTTTGTCTTTCATCGAATATAATAACCCGGACACCAAAATAAAAAAAGGGCGATCAAAAATTTCCCTATATGCCAATCATATGCCAAACAAATTCCCACTCAAACTCCGTAGCCTTCAAAAAGCCACTCCACATTGTCAATCGAGACTGGACATCTACGAACAAAATTAAAAGCTAATAAAGATGCACATATGTCATTATCCAAGTTGAAACTTGGGGAATTGGGCATCTTGAGTGAAAGAATCAAATGTCATTTGTTGACTCCAAGATACAAGATCATGCGTAACAAGGAAGCAGTCAAAAATCTCCCAGCTAGTGATTATACAAAGCTAAGGGGCAGTGTGCTCCGGGATCGGCAGCAAAAGCCGGCGATTGAAGCTTCTCTTCTTATCTGTACAATGGTAAAACTACTTGAAGGTATTTATTTTAGGATTATTCATAAAAACAAACGTGACAGCATACATGTTATGTGGTTATTGTAGTCTGGAATAAGAATAAGTAAAAGAGTGTAAGTCACGTATAACAAGTGAAGCATTCAACATTATCTCGCAGCTAGTGCATAACCAAAGCGACAGGGTGAATTTTACACCCCGCGAGCGGGAGCAAAAGCAGGCGATGAAGCATCTTTACAATATTAAATCTAGTTTAAAAGGTAATTTATATTAGTGATTATTTTTTCATAAAAACAAAGTGGCAGCATACATTGTATGTGGTTCTGATTATGAGAATAAGGATCTCAGTAAAACGTGTAAGTCACGTCATTGAGAGGCCGAATCGAACCGGCGAGTTCGACTTGCGACATACCGCATTGCCGATAATTTTACCGGTACCGCCGACGTTTATGGATTCATTAATTTGTTTATTCCTAATTTCGCTGGTTGTAATCAACTTTGTTACATTAAAAAACGAAACAATCACTTTATTTTTAGGGGATGAAATGTCGCGGGGATGAATCGTCGCGGGGATGGAATCTCCGGGGATGAAATGTCCGGGATGAAATGTACGGGGATGAAGTGTCTAGCATCAGGGGAATACTTCTCATTTTTTGATGGGTCATACTATGCATTTGGGATAAACTATGGAAAAGGAAATGAATAAATCATTAAAGTTTGGTCCATTATTGTTGTAAAAATGATAACGGAAGATGAAACTAATCCATAAATGTCAAAAAAATTGCAATTAAGGTACAAGTTTTCACAAAGTTAACCTCTTTTTTGAGTAACTTCCTATATAATCGAAAAATCTGTAAAGGCGTAAATGGCAGTATGTTTGGTATCATGTTTAACGACCTATAAATACGTATCAAAATTTCAATTGCATGAAAAGTAAATTCTGAAAATACTTTGCATCTAAAATAAAATTTGAATTATATTCCAAGGCTATAGCAAAAATATGGTTGGTCCCAACCTGGGCGAAATACCCATGTATGAAAGAACTAATAGCCCTAAATTACTGAAAAAATAGAGATGATTGACTTATTTTCATGCAGAGCATAAATGCCCTTGAAGATTGTGTTTAACAAATATTCTTGTATATACATAACTGAACTCTTCCTGGGCTCCGTACTTGAGCCACTGACGACCATATTGGTAACTCAAAGACCTAAAGGGGTTAACACTTAAGTGCTAACCGCTTTGGGCTAAGGTGAAAACCACTTTACGTTGGATGTGTTTTTTTAAAAAAACTTGATGAGGGACTATCAACGGACCACACCAACAGCGGTGAAAAAAATCGGTCACATGACGGCTAAACGAACCCCCAAATTCTCGCACCCAAAATAATTACATTGTGGTCCTCCGACCGCTAGCGTCGCCTGCCGTCGCAGTTTCTTGGACTGAATAGTCTCATATGACTTTGACCTTGATATGTGACCACTGACCTCAAAAAATGCGTGTTTTGCATGGTAATCTTCATAAACAAAGTTGTGGATTCCAATGGACAGCTTTTCATCATTGTCATTTCACTTTTTCAGCTTCTTTCAACTTGACCTCACAGGACCTCAACATGACCTTTGAACTTATGCGACCTTTGACCTCTAAACAAAGGATCCAATGTCCCCACCTATGGACTCAAGTTTGGTTTAAAATCCATTTAAGTATATGCCGTATTTAGAGGCAAGGTTAACACTTTCACATCAATACTTTATCACATGACCTTTGTGACCTTTTGACCTTATCAATAAATGAGGATCCAAATTGCACCTTTGATCAGTTTGGTTTAATCACTGAGTATGCAATATCACAGGCAAAATGTTAACGCTCTTTCACAACAGTGGACTAAGTGATCCCTGTGTTTTCATGCCTTAACGGTGCATGTCGGGATTTCCCACGAACCGCACCTTTTATTCATTGATCCCTGGTATGCTTTGAGAAAAGCTTATTCCCAAAAATTGAGCTGATCCCGATCCTCAGTTTTGTGTTATGAGCATTGCTCGTTTCCCACGTCCCATATGCTACTGTGCTGTCATTTCGTCATTCACGGACATAAAATACAAAATTCGAATTTCTTACAGATGTGACCGAATTTGCACGTAAGTTGGGCACACGAGGATTACAAGGCTAACATATTGTACAGGTCAAGACCTTCCCGTTGTGACACCGGCGACGACCCGCTATCCATGTGAGAGGTCATGTGGTCCCACACGGACCACCCAGCACTTAATGTTCGACTGAAAATTCACCCAAAATGAGTTTTCCCACTGAAATGGTGGATAAGACGATCATGAGAGTTACAGAATAAAGCATTCGGTGATCTCAAGGATTTGCAGTTGTGCCGTATGGGAGGGTATGTCCCTAAAAACTGGCACCCGAGATCAGTGCGTACAGCGGGGGGGGGGCGATGTTGGGCCCCCCTGACGACTTGGCCGGGAAAACCTTTGCAAAAATCATGCTAAACAGCCGTTTTTTAGCCTTCGCCGGCAAAAATTGGCCTTTTGACCCCCCTATAGGGAAAATTTCCCAAGAGTGGGGACATTTGGCCCTCAGAGCGGGCCGCCCCGTTACTCCACTGCCAGATACAACTTCTTAAACAGGAGTCTCGTGGGTATACCAAGATGTCTGCCGGTTGCTTCATTCAGCTAATATACAGTTAGTCAATCCAGTGTTATAGATCAGTGAGAAACTTGTATGCCAGCTAAAACCGTTCTACTTACAGGTCCATGGCCCATCGCTAATACCCTCCGCGCCAGGACCCCCGATTTTCCGAAGTGGTTCACAAATTTTGGTATCAGAAGCTACTATCTTTCTCATTGTACCCTGTGAAATCTTAGGCCAAAGGATGTTTGGTTTGATGTTATGGCTCAATGTTTAATTTTACACAGTAACTCTATGGGATTGCAAAATCACGTTTGTAGCTCTCGCATCAAAACGGGACGAAATATCGGCGCGAAACTTTACAGTTCAGGGTTTTGGGGTGAAGGCTATTAACACTTAACTGCATAAGGGGTTTGCACTTCCATTAGTGCATAACGGGGGGTTCCTAGGGACCCCTCCCCAATAAAACCACTTTCCTAAAGGATTTTTTAGATGAAATCCACCGCATGTTAGGCTTCAAAGACAACAATAAAGAAATAAAAACTGAAGTTGTTCAGTAAGAAAATTAGGGCAAAACATTGATTTTAATTTTGCGTCAAAATGTGCGAAAAAGACACTAATTTGTTTCTGCATTTTCTACGGCATTGCTTCACCTGGACTTGTGCTGATTGCTCTAATTGGTGAAGAATGAACTATATTTACCATATTAAGCACAAACATAAATGTCTCATGCCATTTTATATTTTTTAGGGTTACTTGTATAATTTACCATAGGTTCATACAGTAAACCGCTACATGACATATATAAAATATTATGGCTCCAATGGCTTACTATACTTTGCAAGATTTTTTTAATTATTTACTTTATGTCACTAGGTGTATGCATTATGAAAATCAGAATCACAGTAACTAAGATTTTTCATTTTTGTCATGGGCACTTCCGTTAGTGCATAAGGGGGGCTCCTAGGGACCCATGCTAATTAACGCAAAAACGACGCAATGGATTTCAATTTTTTTTGCACCAATGCAAGCGCAACTAAAAGTTAGACGAATACAAAAAATATAAACCAAATATATTGCAGCGTTAAAAATCACCGGCTGAAAAACAAAAAATGGGTCCCTAGGAACCCCCCCCCCCCATGCAGTTAAGTGTTAAGATGAAAAACTTAGACTTTAATCGGGCCACCCCCTTTAAAGGTGCATCAAGAGATTTCACATATCACATATCGGGTGTCCCTAAAAAAAATTGAAATAATTTTTACCCCAATGTAAAGCTTTCCATCAAAAATTAAGCAGACAAATGTTTCTTTGGTACAAAAATTGTGAAATTTCTAATTTCGTATAGGAGCAAATACAAAATTCAGCCCGTTTTATATTGAAATATAAGCAAATGAAAATCACTTCGCTTTTAAGACAATTCTGTAGCCAAATACAAAGTATTAGA
>JAMKCH010012680.1:0-27187 GCA_023653785.1 Ophioderma brevispina
GTGGTAAATTATTTTCACTAATTAATAATTACCAGATATCAATGGAATTTTAGTTGGTCTTTAATTGGGAACTGTACAGTCGTTTTGATGTACTACGTACGTTAATCATAAGAGTTTCAAATGGTCTAGATGAGTATGCATTGAAGCTATTACTCAAAAGTTCTTTGCTGTTATAAGTACGGCTATATCCTCAGCTTCAAGGTGCACCAATTCACGCATTGGTACACGGGTAGTAGTATGGTAGTAGTAGTTGTAGTAAGTCCCTAACAGCTCAAAACCAGGATTGTAAATAAAGTAGTTAATCTAGCTGGCACTTGTGTTGACCAAAAAAAGATTTGTACCGTCAAAATTAAGAGTTGTCCAATTAAATGTGGCGACATGGGATTTGGTTAAACAATCTAATTTCAAGTTTATTTCTATACAAAAAGGTTTTTGCTCAAAACCCTTTTCAATTGTTGCTGAAATTGGTCTGCTATTCCGACACTCAGAACTGTAAGAAATCATTTTAAAAATAATGTTCAGAAATGGATAATTCAAACAATAACCCAAACTTACAATCTTAAGATGATATTTGCGTACAAATTTCTACATCATCTCTGTTAAACAAACATGATAAAGTTAAATTTAAATATAAATCAATGCACTAAACTGTGCATAATGATAACCATAGTTACCAAGCTTCACCATAATTTAGCATGGTTTTAATTCACCAAAATATTTCTTTGATTTACAAGTGAAGAATTTGCCACCTTTAACAAAAGCATGGAAATTCTGAAAGAAAACCCCCTTTAAGAATATGAAAAATTCTGAAAGAAATCCCTTTAACAGCCCTGACTGAAAGCTTGACCAGCATTGCTACACTTGAAGTAAAGTTAAGATGATATTTTACTTACAATTTCACTCTGCCATATTCTTAGGCTCTGCAAACAGACGGCTCCACATTGCAGCTGAGTCTAGCTGGATGGCCTCATCCTTGAACTTGTGACTGGGAATTCATCCAGGAAATATAGCTAAATTTTCGGATGTCCAAATGAAAGCTTCAATCACAGTTCGCCAGATAATTATACATTTTACTGGCCAAGGCTTATACAGGCAATCTTATTTGCAAAACCTTATGCAACCTGCGCCCGATGATTGAAATAACCAAAAATTTGATCGTCTAACAGACTAAGTGATGGCCGACTCAATCCAATGATTGTTCAGCGTGAGAGTGACCTAAAAATCTTGCTACAGCCAATTCCTCATGCGGGCCGGACCTGATGTCACACTAATGGTATATAAACATCTAGGGTGACCAAAATATATAGAGTGAAACACACTATTAGAGGCCCTATTCTGAAGTAATTATATCTCAAATAAAATATATGATATCAAGTGACACATTACCCGCTATGGATTTTGAAATATTACAGTTAAGTAATAAAATGGCAGGAAGAACAATACTGTAAAACCTACAGGAAAATCCAGGCAGCATTATTTGCCAAACAAAAAACCCATAAAACTACATCATTTACAGGTTTCCATCGAAATTCACCGTATATAATTTACAGTTTCATGCAACAAAAAAACGGAATTTACAGTGTATTGAAGACTGTGATTGCCCAAGGGCTAAAGCAAGGACTGATCTGTGTAAAAATTTGAGATATTCCAACCAATTCCAATGCATTTAATAATTTTAAATCACGAATAGTTATGACAATGAATTTGCTACCCTTTGGAGAAATTTGTGACTTATTTTAACCGCCATATAATGATTAACCTACAACATAAAAATATATGTAGTAAATGTTGATTTCTAAAGGGCCTAAATCCAGTCCTTTTATAACCATTCAACTAATTCCAGATGGTGAAAATATGTTTAAATTACTAAGAATAGTAAAATAAAATCACAAATCTATCAATTTCTATTGTCAAATGACATTAGATATTACAAATGTCAAAAAATAACCCTGGAAATATGACACAAGGTAGCCATTGGATTTATAGACTGGTTCCATTTCTTAAAAAGAAACTAGTCGAAGCCATTTTTGAGTAAAAGCAATTGAAATAGTGTTTCTATATGCCAATTTTATGCTGATTCCAAATCTTCCTAAAAATTTTTAGGGGAATTGTGCCTAATTTGCATAAATTCAAAATGGCCGTCATATTGACATTTTTTGTACATAACATAACTTGTAAAGACTTCATTCTTGTGTCTATGCATATATTTTCAGGGTCAGAGAACACAACTAGATCATCAGTTAAGGTATCACGCCATATATTGACAATTAATTTGTATAAATTTAAAATGGCGGCCATTTTGAATTTTTATGCAAATTAACTGTCAACATGACCTAATGCTATAAGGTCATGCGGCATGAGTTGGGAGCAAAATTTGTTACATGCTCTAAACTACCAAATATTACACGTTTTCACACTTAAATGAGAGCAAGTCATCAATTGTTTTGAGATACCTATAAAACTATATATTGTTGTAAAGCTAAAAATGTAAGGAAGACAAATATGCAAACTTGTATGTGCATAACAGGGTGCCAGAAGTGTCATGTAGTGTGGAAAAGTGAAATTTTGATGTACAAAGTACAAAATTTTGTGGCAGTCTAATTTGTTACCTTCAATTATCATCATAGCTTAAACTGTTGTATGAGTCAAAATGAATGCCACATAAATAACAAACAAAATGAGATGTTATTTATCTTAATACATGGCAGGGTTACAAAGATATAAAACAAAATAAATGCAAAAGCACCGAATATCAAAAATCCACATACTTTAACACATGCCCTCATCCGTGGGCACCTCATCCGTAGGCACCACCCTCTCTGACCCAGACTGACTCAAATTACGACAACTCAAAAAGTAAAAATAGCACAAAATTGAATCTGCTACCATCTTAAAGATAGGTAAATTCCCTTTAAAATGAAATATAAATCAGCTGAATACCTAACTTGGTTCTTATGATACAAAAAAATGTTTAAAAATATTTGTGAAAATGTAACGCTACCCTCATTTTGTATACCCAAATCATGGCGCATGACCATAACTAATGATCTAATTTAATTCATTGAACCTGAAAACATATGTATAGACACAGAATGAAGTCTTTACAAACCTTAAATCTTGAGTTATGTACAAAAAAGTCAAAATGGCAGCCCATTTTGAATTTATGCTAATATGGTACATTTCCTCTCAAAATTCAGCTAATACCATTAAAAGTTGACCTAATGCTATAACTAATGATCTAATTGTATCCTTGACCCTGAAAACATTTGTATAGACACAAGAATGAAATCATTACAAGCCTTAAATCTTTAGTTATGTTCAAAAAACGGTTAAAATGGCGGCCATTTTGAATTTATGCTAATATGGTACATTTCCTCTCAAAATTCAGCTTGGGGTGCAGAAAATTTGGAATTAGCATAAAATTTTCATCTAAAAACACTAACAAAATTACTTTTACCCAAAAATGCCTTCGTCATGTTGTAGGAAGCACTTTTTTGAGAAAATGGAACCAGTCTATTAGGCCATTTTGGAAATCAGCTCTTCATATGCACCGTAAAAATTTGGTTGATATTTGTGGATAGGCGTACTAAGTTAGGGTGTCCGTCATTGCCTTTTTATTCGCTACACATTCGCAATCTCTGTAATAACTCACCAAATGTATATGTTTTAAGTGCTTTCTTTGCTTTTGAAGATGGGAAATACTTTGGCTGATTTTAGATTATTAACTATGCCTGAGGTGAGTGACCGGTTGAAGATGTACATTAGAGGTTAGATGATGTGTTCGAACGTTTAGTTAGCAATACCAGGGCCAATACCCTCAGTGCCAGCACTTTTACAAGGTTTTAGTAGGTGGTGTTTTATGTTTTCTTCGCTTTGCGAATAATATGGGTGAGTTTGTTTTTTTTCCTATTGGGTGTGTTTTTCCTAATGAATGCTTTGTGATTGTGTTTAATTGATTTGATAATTCCATTTGTTATCCATGGCTGTTTGCGGGTGTCGTTTTTGAGGACCTTCTTTTTGTAGTGGAAAAGAGTTTTCATAATGGTTAACGTATGTTGTGATGAAGTGTTTGTTTGGATATGTTTGGGTGAATGTGTTGTGCCAGGTTTCAGTACTAGTTTATGATTAAAAATGCAGATGTTATGTTCTCTGTAGTAACGTCTGCAGACAGTTGTTTTGGGAGCTTGTTTGTTTTTAGTTGGAGTAATACAAAATATGGTGAAGTGATCGGTGATGTCTGTGACGAGGATACCTGGAATTGCATTTGTGTTGGTTGCGTTAGTGACAATGTTATCAATAAGTGTGCCGGTATTATGGGTTATTCTGGTTGGGTGATTTATTTGGGGAATGTAGGAGCTAGCAAGTGTGGTATTGATAAAATCATCGATAGGTGGACTGTTAGAGTATTTTAGCAAATTGATGTTTAGGTCACCTAAAATAAAGATATCTTTGTTAGTTTTGCTGAGATTAGTAAGTACTGTTCATAGTTAGTGTTGAATTGTTGGATTGTGTGTTTGCGAAGCCTGTAGGTGACACCAACGATTACATTTTTTGGTTTGTTATTGTGTTTGAATAATGCGTCTCATTCGGGCCCAAGTGTAATGTCCATGACTTGATGTGCAAAGCCCCTTCCCCTTCCTGTAAGTGGACCTTGGATGTAAGTGTAACTGCTGAAGTGGGGTGAAGATTTATGTTTGTGAACCACGTTTCAGTGAAAGTTAAGACGGTGAAGGTGTGGTTGAGATAGCTCAAATAGTTGGTGATTTCTTCGTAGTGATTTGTGATGCTGCGGCACCTGAAGTGAATTATTGAGAAAGAGTCGTTAATAGATGTTGTTAAGGTGTTAAAACTGTCATCGGTGTAATAATGAGATCCTTGTTTTGATGTACAGGGTGAGTAAAAAAAAACTTGACCCTGATTGTGCCCGCCATTTTGAATTTTTAAGTGACAAATATCTAACATGTGTGGTATCATCTAAAAGCTTAGTTCATTATCTTAAGTTTGCTGCAAAGATAATTCTAATCGGTTAAGTATAGGCCGAGCTACAGTCGTTTGAATCAAGTAGTCAGCTTTTCTGCATTCAATAAATAGCTCGACTTTCTTCTGGACACCGTTCATTTAAATGTGAATCCGTGGACAGAGCCCAAAACCGACAACTTGATTCAAACGACTGTAGCTGTAGTTTGAATTGAAATGGGGTCAGTGAGTAAAGGGTTAATACATAAGAAATATGTTGTTGTGCATTTGTGTTGAGAGGACATATTTTTTTTGCTCTCTGCTTTTCATGCTTTAAAGTTGTGTTCTGTAGTATTTTGGGAACTTCAAAACATTTCTGCTCCACTGAACTGTTTATATTGATGAAATTTACCAGTTTCAAAGTTTGGTGTTGATCTTGTTCAGAATTCTCAGGATTGTTTTCTGCAACTCCACCCACCATCTTTTGAGGTGCCAAATTTGGCAGACTTAAACTATACTACATTGTCATTGTATACTACCACTGCATTGATGAACCTGACCTGGAGTCACGCAAGTAGAAACATAGCTTTTGTGATCCATCCATCTTCAATCCTTAGTATTATTTGTTCTACCAACCCCATATTTACAGATGATGTTCTGTCTGTCACCTTTTGGAAGATTTATCCCTTTTTATCCACACTATTTTGTACGTCAAGTCTTGGCGGTAACAGTAGCGGACATCTTGGATTTTCATCATAGTCATAAATGATCCCCATGCCCATGGACTAGTTGATCACTTTGATCTTACTGATGTCAGCCAGTGGCAAGATTCCCCACAGGGGGGCAGCTGCCGCCCTGCCCCCCCTCTGGTTACGCCACTGATGTCAGCCACCATAACATGTACTTATATGGAACATTTGTACATCATTTGAACTTTTAATGGTATTTCTCATTCCGACTCATTTGTGCTTAGTACATTTCTGTGACTTATGCCTCCATACAAGGCTTACAAGTACCATTGTGGTGTTTGCGACAAAGCAGTAAAATGGAAAACACCTGCTATAGCATGCGACGATTGTGATGTGTGGTTTTACAAGAGCTGTGTTCACATCAGCACCCCTGTCTTTAATTACTTGTCTTATGATCCTGATGCAACATGGCAGTGCCCTTCCTGTGGTGTTCCCCGTTTCACATCAAGCTTTTTTGAATCTACCTTTGTCAATTCTGATTCATCATTATCCAATGTGGACTTGGATTCTAATACTAATAAAGTTTCCCCTCCACCAACAAACTTAGGTTTTTTTTTTTTTTTTTTTTTTGAACTTTGGAACATTCTACATACAGCGAAACCAGGTATTGTCATTCTCAGTGAAACCTAGCTGAAGCCCAAGATTTCCAACAATGAAATATTTCTCCCGAGTTAGATTATGAAATCTTTAGAAGAGACCGTCCTGATGGCTGCGGTGGTGTAGTCATTGGTATAGGACCCGGCCTAGATGGAAAACTTCTTCTTTCCGCTGTAGATTGTGAAGCAATATTTGTCAAGATTGACTTGAAGTTTAACAACAAAGCACTTAAAGATGAACCTCTTATCATTGGTGCCTGCTACCGTCCCACAAACAGAGAGATGCTAATTAAACTCAGCAAAAAAAGTTCCTGGACACTTAAAAAAGTTTTACATATTTCTAAATTTATTTTTTACAAAAGCCATAATGCATAACAAAATAAAGGGAACATTACTTCTCCTGTCAGCTTAGATGGAATTCCAAAGTTAGAAATGCAGACTGATAATTCAATTAACGATGGCAAGGTTCTTCAATGAAAAAATTGCAAGGAAATTAGCAATGTCAGGTAGTAATTTAAATTGTGAAGCTGTTCTGTGAGTTTCAGTTACAACACAAAGGCAATAATTATGGGACACTTGGTAAAGGGTTTTCATAATTAATACATAAACCTTCGATGGAACAAAGGAACATCTTGTTTCAACCATAGCAAGTGTCAGAAACATCTCGGAATGATCTGTTGTAAACATCAATTAATGCAATGGTAAAGAATAGTCAGTGCCAAACATGCAGTGTCCAAATTCAGTATTTTGTTGGTTCTCATGACTTTTGGAGCTTCCAGTGCAGCACATGACTGTCCCATATTTGTTACAAGTTGACGAATCTCTCGCTTGAGACATTCTTGTAGAGAGATGTTTACCAGCTGATTACATAAGTGCTCTATTGGAATCATGTCTTGTGAGAAAAGCTGGCCTGGGATCAAACACTCTGTGCTGTATGTTTTGGTCGTCCAGAAATCTGCCATCGGATGTTTTAGCACGGTGGGGCATGGATTGTCTCCCATGGTTCGGTGCCCCCCAACCCCCTCCAACGGTACAATCACGGCTAGGTACTCTTATCAATGTACCGTTGGACATTCAGGTTGCCGTGAATAACCTCAACTTGTGTGAGTTCTTGCTCTGTAATGCAGCTCCCAAACTTGCTGCATTCTCGTATGCAACAGTCTTTGCATCCCTCATTTTTTCCACAGTTGCATCCTTGGTGGAATAAACATGGATTCGTCCTTGAAGAAGACTTAATGCCATTGTTCTCTTGTCCTTGTTAGCTCTATCATGAAACACTCATCGGGCTCTCGCACGATCCTGTGCTCCGAAAGCTGCCCATTTTATCGGAGAAAAATTTGCAGTATGATCAACACATGTGGGTTGTAACAATCTAATGTTTTCACTTTCATCTCACACATGTTTCCAGTTTGGTGAAGTGGTCAAGATCGGTGGTCAATTCACACTTTGAATAACTTGAACATCCATTTCTTGCAATTTATTCATGAACTGTCGTTGACAAATGAATGTAAACCACCATGCATGAATGATCACATCTTATTTCACTCAAAGCTGACAGAGGATGAATGTCTATTTATTTGATGGACAAACTCTGGCCTTTCGATTAAATATAAATATGAATTAAAATGACTTTTATAAGTGTCCAGACACTTTTTGCCCGAGTTTAATGATCGCATTGGGTTAGCACCATTGTGATGTTGCAATAAGCAATCTTTTGGATAGGTGGTGTTGACTTCAATTACATGACATACACTGGAAGGACTCATTCAAGTGTCGTTACCAGTACCCATTGCCATTAACAAACAATATGCTAACCACAATGGAAGAGAGACGGGCCGTCAGCCAGCTTGTGACCTTTCCACAAGGCTAGACAATACACTAGACCTCTTTTTCACCAACCCCTGCCCTTCATGCATCAACAAGTGCCAACCAATACCAGACATAAGTATTGACATGTTTATGTTGACACTGGACATCAAGCCCAAAAACGTAAAAAAACCTGTGAAGAGGAAAATCTACCTTTGGGAAAAAGCAGATATGGACGCCATACGAGAAGAAGGGAACAGGATGATGGAAGATTTTGTTTCCAAGTTTGATACCACCTCATCTGTTACTGACATGTGGAATACCATTGAAACACAATTGTCACATATTCTTGAGCTTGTCCCTTCCAAACTGACATCAACTCGTTTCAACCAACCTTGGGTGACTCGCAAAGTTAAGCAGCAGAGTAGACAAAAACAACGTGCCAAAACAAAGCTAGCTCATGTCACAGGAAGCACAAACAACGTCTTTGGGACAGGTACAACACCCTTAAGAAGAAGATGCAAAAGATGTGTAAGGAAGCATATACCAATTATGTCAACAGTATCATATGCCCAGACCTACAGTCAAATCCCAAGCGATTTTGGAGTCACATCTCCAGCAAGCGCTGTGACAACAATGGTGTTGCCCCACTTCGTGGACCCAGAGGAGCCACCTACACTGGAAGCAGAGACAAAGCAAACATCTTGAACCAACAGTTTTGTTCGGTCTTCAACAAAGACGAAGATCCATCTACTCTTCCTGATCTCGGACCAAGTCCATTCCCTAGCATCAATCGTATAGAAGTATCTACAAATGGTGTTATCAAACTCCTCAAGAAAACAAATCCCCACAAGCAACAGGACCAGACAACATTCCTGCCCATCTTCTCAAGGAGTTAGTTGACAGCCTGGGACCAATGCTAACCATCTTGTACCAAGCATCCCTGGATAGCAGAACAATTCCTGAAATCTGGAAATCGGCTACAGTTACACCTATCTTTAAGAAGGGGGACAGGAACAAACCGTCAAACTACAGACCAATCTCACTGTCATCTGCAGCAAAATTTTTAGAGCATATCATCCACAGCTCCATGATGCATCACTTTGAATCCTGCAACATCCTAACCGACTTCCAACACGGTTTCCGCAAGGCCCGTTCCTGCGAATCTCAGCTGATCATCACTGTTAACGACCTTGCTCATAACTTAGATGATGGCTTACAGACATACCTCATACTGCTTGACTTCTCCAAGGCCTTTGACAAGGTCCCCCACCTTCGTCTACTGCACAAACTCAAGTATTATGGCATTAACAACAACCTGCTCTCCTGGATTGGAATTTTTCTCAAGGTCGAGTCAAGAAAGTTGTCCTAGATGGCGAATCATCAGACCAGTCTCCTGTGTCATCTGGAGTCCCCCAGGGAACAGTCCTCGGACCACTTCTTTTTCTGGCTTACATCAATGACCTGTCTGACTGCATTTCTGCTGACTCTCAAGTCAGACTGTTCGCAGATGACAGTGTCATGTATCGTGTCATAAACACCAGGAATGATGCCATCCAGTTACAACAGGACTTAGATGCCTTACAGAAGTGGGAGAGACAGTGGCTCATGGAATTCCACCCAGAGAAATGCCAGGTCCTCAACATCACCAAGCACTGCAATCCATTTGAATTCACTTATTATATCCATGGTCACCCACTGGAAGTAGTTTCTTCAGCTAAATACCTGGGTGTTGAGCTCAACAACAAATTAAGTTGGAATACACAAATTGACGACACCAATAAGAAATGCATGTAAGCCCTTGGCTTCCTCCATCGCAATCTTGGCACCTGCCCCTGTGAAGTGAAGACCCGCTGCTATAACACCTTTGTGCAGCCAATTGCAGAGTATGCCAGTAGTGTATGGTCTCCGTCTACCAAGAAAGGAATAGACAAGGTCGAATCCATCCAACGCACTGCAGCTCGGTATGTAATGAATGAAGGAGCAGTGTCACCACCATGCTCGACACACTCGGATGGGACTCTCTTGAACAAGGTAGAGCCGTCGCCAAGGTCACCAAGGTACCGCATTACCAACAAGCTGGTAGACATTCCTGACAACCAACCCATCCTCAAAAAGGAGAAATGTACTGATGATGGTGCCAAAACAAGAGGTATCATCAAAAAGTTCCATGTTCCATTCAACCGCACCACCTTGATGAAACTTGATGAAAAGTTCTTTCTTCCCTGACACCATCCGTTTGTGGAATAAATTGCCCCAGCAAGTCGTGGACTCTCCATCAGACATCTTCAAGACCAGGGTCTTCGATGTCAGGTTCAGCTAGCTCACATCACCACATCCAGCCAGCATTTTTAATTGTACAGTCTTCAGTTGTTTTTATGCCTTTATTATTTATGTCTGCACCTCCCTTAATTCACCTCAACACATGTGCGAGTATACTCTACCGAGGTTCTGCACAGTAAAGGAGATGATGATATGAAGTTTAATTTGGGTATATTTATTTTATGTCGAAAAGAATTCAAGAAGTGCCGCAAGGGTGGTCATCATTTATGTGATGTGGTTTTGAAATGTTAAACATGCGTTGGTGGATATGGCATGTGAAAAAGAGCGAAGTTGAAGTCAGAATGAACAGTGATATATGTGTAAAACAGTAAAGAGAGAGATGAGAGTAGATACAGCTAAACAAAGAAAAAGTGAGAGAAAATAAGCGGAAGAATGAAAAAGAAAAAAAAAAGTGGAATGAATGAGGAATTATATGGAGTCAGGAGAAAATGTGTGGACAGGTAAAATGTGGAGAGCCTGGGGAGCTAGAGGTAACAAAAAAAGTTGGAATGGATGAGGAATAAAGTAAAATCAGGTGTTAAGGAAGTAAGAGGCCTATATAAGCGACAGATATCTGATAATTATAATATGTAAGTAAATCTAAAAGTTATACAGTAGGCCAAAGGATAGCACATAGAGTTCCTGATGCTTTCGTCCGCGAAATGTAATTAGCAAACGCTATAATTGATTGTATTGCCTTTCAGTAGTTTTAGGACTCATACAACAATTAAAGTTTTTTAGGAATTTTTTCCCATGGACAAGTATTGTTGAGCGTTACAATATGTCTACAATCAAAACAAGCAAAAGAAAACCCTCACTGGCGTGATTCGAAACTGACAAACGTATAATATATAATATAATACTACAACCAGTGCTTTTATAGCGTCTTAACACCCGATTTCGCGTCAAACGTTATAACAACAACAACAAACATCCACTAAAACAAAAAGTACTTAATACAAAAATACCAACAAAAACTAAACCCTGTAAAGACTCATCAAAAGCAAGTTTGAAAGATTTCTTTAGATTGACGTAAAATTGACCAACAGTCTGACATTTTAATGTAGGACAGGCAGTTTGTTCGCAGAGTTTCAGATGAAGCTTGGAAATGAGCGATGACCATATGAAAATTTTGAACATAAGTAGATACAAGGTTCATTTTGGAAGATGGACGTATTACGAGATGCTTTGTATTTCTGTCTAGTTCCTGAAGCTACATGTGTGCCAATCCACTGATACCTTTGTAAGTTAAAACTATGCTTGGTACTTAATGCGACCACCACGGGAGTCAAATGCAATTTTTTTGAGAACTGGTGTAATATGTTCACAAGAGCGAGTACGAGTTACAAGTCCTGGCGGCCGAGTTTTAGTTTGCTATCTGTAGTCCGGTAGGGCCATAGAGAAGGCTATTGCATTGGTCAAGAAAACACCAAGTTCTGCAAATGCGTGAACTAATTTTCATTCTAGATTTTAGATCAAGGCAATTCCTTATGTCGACTATCTTTGTAACAAGCCATAAGAAGCAGATCGACAATGTTATTTATGTAAATATCCATGCTGAGATAATTTTCCAAGATGAGACCTATGGTTGCGTGCACTTTGACCGTTGTATTGCAGCATTGGCGATGTTAATAGATGGTATAAGGGACGATTTTCTGAAGCGAGATGTGACATGAAATAACTTCTTTCTGTCCTCATCAATTTTAAAAATCATTTGCATTTGACCAAGCTTTAACATCATTAATACATCTTTCAAGCTTGGTAATCAGTGAATGGTCAGAATCTTGTTTCAGAACAACATAAACTTGAGTGTCGTCAGCATATATCATTCTGCCAAAACCATGTGATTCAATGATATCTTCAAGTGGTGCAGTATATAATGTAAATGATAACGGTCCAATCACAGAGTTTTGAGGTGCACCTTCGAGTGGCACATGAGGTTTTGAAAGAGAGTTATTTATGACAATGTAAACGATTGAGAAAAACATCATGATTAATAGTATCAAAAGCTGCAGAATAGTCTAAAAGTATCAAAACAGCTTCATGGCCTTGATCAACAGCTACAAATAAATCATTATATACACGAAGAAGAGCAGTTTCGATGCTATGAGGCTCCTTTTCGCCGTGCTCAGCGCCAAGACCGTCGCTTAGACAGACATTACAATCTACCTCTTGTAGAGAACACGGCAATACATAGTTTTGTTTCAAGTATTACCATTACTTAAATCTTGTATTTGACGAAATAACCTACATTGTAAAAATTACAGTGCATTTTGCAGTAAAAAGTATCATAAATTACAATATTTGCCTGTTATTTGGATATAGAGCAAATTACTGTATTTTATGTCCCGACCTATAACGACTAAATTTAAAACAAGGGTTCAAATTTGAATTTGAATTAACGCTATCATATCCTGTTATGGAGTTTCACATGTATGGTTAAGTACTTAAATTAACAGGAAGAAAAATACTCTAAACCTTACAGGAAAATCCAGGCAGCAATTCTGCCAACAAAATCCCATAAAACAACATAATTTCCGAGGTTTCACCGTATATATTTTGCAGTTTAATGCAATAAACTAACTAATCATCAACTAATTCTAGATGGTGAAATTATGTTTAAATTACTAAGAATTTAAACTAAAAATCACCAATCTATCAATTTCTATTGTCAAATGACATTAGATATTACATATGTCAAAAAAAACCTAGAAATATGACACAAGGCAGCCGTTGGATTTATAGACTGGTTCCATTTCTTAAAAAGAAACTAGTCGAAGCCATTTCATATGCACCGTAAAAATTTGGTTGATATTTGTGGATAGGCATACTAAGTTACGGTATCCGTCATTGCCTTTTTATTCTCTACACATTCACAATCTCTGTAATAACTCACCAAATATATATGTTTTAAGTGTTTTCTTGTTTCCTGTTCTCCCCCACACAAGGTTGGCACACTTTGCTAAATCAAGGAGTTCCCCTGAGCCAATTGCGTGGTCCCTTGCGTAGTTTCGTGCCTCGTCCGTTGGATTCGCCATTACCTACTTGCATATGTTCTGATCTTAAAATTCAAATTATGAAAAGGGCTTTTGTCTACGAACTTTGATTAAGTGAATGATTTGCTCAGTTCAAGGATTGCCTAAGTACCCTGTGCCAGTTGGTTTCTTTGTCCACCAAGAAAATTCCAATAAGTTTGGAATTTGCATATTCAGGCAGCATTAACAAATGTAGCATGATTCTGGGATTTCTTGCTCCCATCCATTGTGCAGTAATTTGAAGTGGGTAACCGTGTAAGATCCAGGACGACGGTGCTTGAGGTTTGTCCGTGGTGGAGTATTTATTATACGTGCAGTCCTACGTTCCATTCGCATACATTACATCCTCCCCCGTTCTTTACAACTATTTATGTGACATAAAGTAAGGCTTTCATTGCAAAGTGTTTTCAACAAAGTTTCTTTGCGTAGACATTATAATCAGTTGATTACTGTTTTCTTTTGTGAATAAACTTTTGACTTTATGACTGTTAGTGTCGCTGTTTTCCTGGTTATCTCAGGGCTATATAGTTAGCACCTGACACCTCAATATACATCATTTTGTTTAAAATAACCTTGAAACTCTTTAAACTCCAAGTTTAATTTAAAACTTTAACTTCTAAACTGCAAGGTAAGGAGTAGACTGTCCTTCCGGCCTTATGCTTGGGCGAGAAAACCATGATTATTTCTGGCCCATAGGTGGTCTTCCTTGCAACCTATAAGTTTACTTTATATCAAAATTGAAAACGATAGTGTCCATGTCCTTGCACATCTCTTTCCTTTCCTTCGGGAACTTTCTCACCTCATGTCTTGCTTTCGAGGCAAGTGTCATGTTACATGCGTTTCATGTGATTTTACATACTGTTTGCATTGGTTATTTAATAATGATATTAAAAGCCAAAAACATCTCATGTGCAATGTCACTTGGGCTTTTGTGTTGCACTTTTTTATTGGTGATCATAATAGAGAATTTACCTACTTCTGTGGAGGTTTGATTTCTCGGCCACTTGCCTGTGAATATGATGGGATGGTCTGGGTCTGACTGTTACTGGTGCAGGATCCTGCTTGTGGTGGTTGTTTCTCTGCTGCTGGAAATGCTTGATTAGGCCTGTTGCTGTCCACTTGACGGAAGCTGTTTGCGGTTTCTTCGTGTGTTCCCCCATTGTAACTTTTACTATGTATGCTCTTGGTGCTCGTGACTGTCAATTACTACAGCTGGTAGCCGTTTCTTTGGCTTGTGACCAGGCAGAGGTGCCATTCGGACCATATCACCTTGCTGAAGAGCTGGGAGCTCTTACCCTGCTCTTTTGTGTGTAGTTTCTTGCCGATCTTTGTCTTTCTGGAAGCGTTGCTTAACTTCTTCAGTGTTGTACAGTTGGGGTTGCAACAACAGGGAATCTTGCCGAAGGCAGCTTGTTTCTTGGCCTCCTACCCATCAAAAGCTTGAGCTGGGGACAGTACAACTTGGTAAGGGGGGTTGTTCTGTAGTCTAGAAGTGCTCAGTGTTTGTCTTTGCATTTTTTCCACAAAGGTCTTTACAGTTGTGAACTGCTCTTTCACTTTCCCCATTAGATTGGCTAGAATGAGGACTTGAAGTCTGATGGTCTATCTGGTACTCTTCGCAGAAACTGCGGACCTCTTGAGAGGAATACTGCGGGCCGTTGTCAGTCCGTAGTCTTCGGTAATGCCTGCGACTCATTTGTGATTGAGCACTTTATAGTTTGTCCTACCTGTCTCGGCTCTGAAGTCTTGTCTACATCAATAAACTTGAGTAATTAATCCACATTAGTATATACTGACTCCCGCCCAATCAAAAAATGTTCCTGAGCCTAATTTCAAAACTCCATGGAAGATCTGGACTCTGGTTGGTTTCAGGGGTTCGGCTGCCCGCTGGTGTTTGGGTAGTGTTCTGCAAATTCAGGACATCAATTGATAATATCTCGCTGTCCGTGTTGACCCCCCCTCCTCCTGGCCAGTATATACCCAGGACTTCCAGTCCCGTCTCTCGTTTACACTCCAATCCTACAGTGGACTCGGTAGTACCGGCTACCGCATTCTAATTCTGCATGCTCCGGGTCCTACTCCTTCGATCCTCATTCTCTATAGACTTATTCACTTCATCGCAAGCTGAAAGCTCATCCTATCATCCAGTACTCTTCATCGGAGCTTTGGTGCTTTCTGTTATTTTCTGGTCACCTTTCTTGAGGACTTATGTATGTGGACAAGCTCGCCTCACGTTCATCCGCACGAAATTCTTTGTAACCGACGAGTTGCATGGGCCACTGCTATATGTTCCAGCATGTTGACTGCTACTGTTTTCGATGTCGGTTCCCGCCTCTGGGAGTTGTGCTCGACTGAGTCGCGTCTCTCCTATCCAAACTGCCCTTTCCCCAGGCTTGTACTGACGTCCGAATATCATAAGGTGCAGTCTTAGCATCATAGTCTGAAGTCTCATTGGTGCCGACAATAGAGGTTTGGAGAAGATCGCTTGAAGTGGTTTGTGATCAGATTCTACTGTGGTAGATTTCCCAAAGATATGTGGTGAACTTCCTTTGGCATGCATGTACTACGGCTAATCGCCAAGGTCCACTTTCTCCACTGAGCGTAGCTCTTTTCTCTCTGCTGTCCGTCAAGGCTCTTTAGGTATAACCTACAGGCTGCTGCCTCTTGAAGGAGGAGCCCCGCCTAAGCATAGCTACTGGCAGCAATTGTAGTCGTGACTTCTTTCTGGGCGTCATAGTCGCTAAAACGGGAGGCGTTGTACAGAGTTCCTTCAGTTTTGTTGGAAACTTTCTCTTTTGGTTTTTCCCAGTGAAACTGTGGTCTCTTTCTTTAGTAGCTCTCTTAGGGGTGCGTCTACTTCACTCATGTTTGGTAAGATTTTGAGAATAACTGGTACGAATCCTAAACCAGTCGGGGCTGACGCACTCCATCTTTGTTGGTTGGTGGTGGCATGTCAGCTACTGCCTTGATTTTATCGGGATCTGCTTCTGACCTCTCCTTGTGATAATGTGACCACGTACTTGAACCTTTGAACTTCTTTATTTGAACAAAACTTGTCAAAGTTGAGTTCTGAGATTCCATCGGTGCTCGTTTAGGAGCACTTGTTTCATCATTCATGACTTGTCTGCTGTTCTTCCTGTTGGCCTGCTATATTATGTCATCCCTTATTTCTTATCGCCCTCATGTCTTCGAGCATGTTATCCTTATTCGATGAAAGATCTCTGGTGCACGTTTAATCCCGAAGGGCAGTCGCAACCATCGTATCTACCAAACTGCGTTTTGAAAGCAAGTAAGTAAGCTTGACTCGTAGTCTAACTTAATCTGGAGAATCCCTTGGACTATGTTTTTCGCGTCTATGAACTGGAGAGCCTTCGCTTTGGGCGTCCGTGTCTACTACTCTTCCACAGTAGGTATGTAGTATGCGCTCGCTTGAAACCCCCCGCTTTATTTCAGGTCTTAGATCTAGACATATCCGTGATCTTGTTGTTTTTAACCACTGTCACTCTATGGAACTAACCCATCTGCAGTTCTTCAACCTTCACAATCTGTTCAAGATCTGTCATTTCCTTGAGTATTTCTCTTTTACTTTTATGAGCGCATGTTGCATGCTTCTGGGACTGTGCTAACTGGTTGGACAGCGGGGTCAATCTTTATTATGGTTTAGGTACCCGGCAAGGTACCGCTCAATTCTTGAGTTCCGGAATTGGTCCACTATGTCTAAGTTGTGAATCCGTTCTATCAAGTCCAGTCTCTACTGCTTCACCTTCAACAGTGGGGCTTATTGTTGTGTTTTTCTATGAAGAATTCTATATCGCACTTCCTCTCTTTACTTGTAAAGATGAGAGTTGTGCTCCCTTTATGTCAGGTGTGGCTGATATTTGTTCCAAGCAGCCGTTTATAGTCTTCTGGAGTGGTTGGTTTGTCTGGCAATTTCAGATAAGCGTTGTATTGAGTATGCATGAATGTGCTCCAGTGTCAATCTGGCAATCACAACAATTTATTTGCACCGCCATTAACTATTCCACTTCTTCAAACCACTCTTTTGTCTTTATAGGTGACATTTCCTAACATTTTCTTCTACTTCTTCTACTTCTAAGACGGGTGTACATAGAAGTCTGCTTCACTTCATTCGTCCATGCGTTGGAGTTTGTCCTCTTTAAAAACGCCTGCATCTCCACGACATTGGCTTGTGATTGCTTGTGTCCTTTCCTAACACGGATGCAAAATGGTTTAGTTTCTTTCATATATCGGTTGCTCCTTGGCTGGCACTTTTTATGACTTTTGTCGTAACCACATCTGGGACATTGAAGTCTTCTTCTGCTCAGGATGCTCTTTCTTCCTCCCTTTTTTGTTCCACAATTTCTTCTGCTGTCTGTGCTTGTAATCCTGACTGGTATAGTTTTTAACTTTTTCAGTTCAATGCTTTAGCTGTTGACCAGTCCTCTCTGAGATTTTGCGGCATTTTCAATTGCATGCTTCAAGGTGCATTCTTTTTCTCTGAAAATTCGTAGGGCTCGCGCAGCACTATCAACAATTCCATTCCCGATGACTAGCTGGTCTCTAGAATATCTTCTTTGAGATCTACACCGATTGACAGGTTTCAGCTAAGTGTTGCCGGTGCCGAACTGGTCCACTGTTTCATGTGCCTGCTGTTACTGATCTGTATACATATCGGTCATAAAGGACGTTGCGTACTGGAGTGTAATGGGTTTCAAGTCTGTGAGGATTTTTTTCATGGTCGTGTAATGTAAATCCTGCAGCGGTAGGCCTAGTGTCTCAGCCCTAGCTTTACATTTCAGCGCCATCACGATTCAATGTTGCAGCCTGATTTTTTTTGTCCTTTTTTATCTAAACATAGCGATTCATAGTCCTCCCATCTGCTTTAAATATTTTCCATCGCGTGTTCGGATCACCCTTCATGGGACCTGGGTGGGTGCGGTATTTGTACTAATCCATTGTTTTTCGACCAGTGTTATTAATTTTCAGGCTCAAAAATAATACTGGGTTTTTGTATTTTGTTACTGGACAAGAATTACTCTTGTGACAGTGTATGTATCCGTGTAGAACCACCTACTTTACCTTTTGGTAGGCCTCCAGACCATCGATTGTGTATACACAGCACAAAAAGTCGTGTCTTGCCAGTTTTCCGAGATTTGTTTTTCAATTTTGATGACAATCTGCTAGCGGTAGCCCGTAGTAAGAATACCGCTCACCGATGGTTCCCGCGTAGCGCACGTTTCCGTCATGGCAAAAGGCCACAAATTGCAAATTCAACTAAGTTTTTACCCTTCTTAACTATCCACAAATACGACTTGGGAACATATATTGAGTCCGTCCTGTCAATTCAGGATGTCCGCTGTACTCTTTAGTATTGGGGCAAACTCCCTTACGGTCGATATTTGAGAGTAAAAGGTACTTTCCGTGAAGTTTTTGCGTGCTTCTTTCCAATATTTGGGTGCTTGATATTCAGCTTACCGTAACGTACGTGCTACGTGTCAGATTTGGTGGGTGAAATGATATAGGCGAATCTCGGCGATTAACTTGGCATGTGGTGACTCCATCAATTCTAAAAACCATTTGTAGGATCTCTACTGATTCCGTTATAAGAATCTACTTACTGACACTTTTTAAGATCGCTGTTTAACGGTTTTAGAATCCCATTTTTCATGACACCATGTAAGATACAGGACGACGTGCTTGAGGTTGTCGTGAGGAGTATTTATTATAAGTGCTAGTCTTACGTTCCCGTCGCATACATTACACTCGGTGCCTCATGGTTAAAGAGTCCAGTAATGTTGTTGGTCCTGTGTCAGACTTATTGACAATAGTACGAGATTCGTTTAGAGTCTGCTACCTGAATTAGTCACTCTAGGTACCAGGGTCTCTTTCAATTCGCATTAGTTCAGCATGGAATGGTAGGATGTCATCCAGCGTAGATGCGTTTTGGTGTCCTTCTGCAGTACACTGATAGACTAATACTGGACACGTTAAAAAATATGGGTGCATTAAAGAAAAGGAACGCATAGTGGGTACACGCAATGTTTTTCATGTCTGATACGTGCACATATTTTTCTTTTCCGACTTTGTGTTGGCAGCCTCTGCGACAGTTGAAGACGACATTATACCTTGTACAGAGTTGGGAATATAGGAGGTTGTGTGGAGATAGCCAATGGGAAGTTCAGAGTGGAGTCAGAGAATGGCGAAGTGGAGGAATACCTTCTTACTGAATTTAGGGTTGTGGATGATAGCAAACCACTGGATCCTACTATTAGTTCGCATGATGGACCCGGCAAGTGAGTTATTGTTCTGAAACACAAAATGCGTATGAACATATCAACGGATATCTATTGCTATATACACAAAGTGCCCTTTCCAGAATTCTGTTACTTTTGATTCATATACATGCTTGTGATGGTAACAGCCTTTCTCTGATTGGCAATTGAACTGATCATAAACAATCGTTCTTGACTGGCTATATGTTCAAGAAGTATGTATGTATCCCTATATAGTAAATCATAAACCTTTTTATGTAAACATGAAATTTAATAGTCATACTGGGCAGAATAATTTAATAATTGTACCATACAATTATTCAACCCTCACCAATCGATCTTGAGGGCATACTCTAACCACAATGAAGGTGCTACCTTTACCGCATTTTAGCTTAAGGATGTCTGCGATAGTTTATAGCATTTTCCATACTGGAGGGAAGTTCACTGGGGGTGTTAACCTCCCCCACCTTCTTAAGACGAGGGTTAGTGTTGAAAATAAAGTGGATCAAACTTACCGAAGTCAGAAATATTTTTAAAATAAAGAGAAAGATGAAAAGACAAACACATAAGGCAAGAAACAGAAATCAAAGACAAGGAAACAAGTACAACAATACAGGATAGGTTTTTTGCTCCAGCTAGATTAGAATACGAAGGACAAGGAAGTGAAAAGACAAATGGGAGAGAGACTGGAAGAAAAGGTAGAGGGAAGGGATGAGAGAAAACAGTCGAAAGAAGAATTGGAAACTTAGGAGATTTGGCATGTGTTGTATAGGGCAGTGTAAAAGTGTTTGAGACATGCTTATTGTGAATTGATGTGAATTGTTGTGAATTGATGTGTGGGGATTTGTTTCAGTAGCTTTAAAATCCCGAGCCTCTAACAACTCATATTACACGAATTGGGAAATACGTACGATTACTGCCTCATTTTACAGGATTCGCACCTTACGTTTTCATGCACGACTATCACCATGATAAATTACTTTCTAACTTCAACAACGAGTCTCTGTATCTGTAGTCGCTGTCGGCAAAATATCATAACAATACATCACACCAACTTGCGCAGCGGTTGGATGGGCTCAGCAAACTAAGGGCTGGTTAATTTAAGGTGATGCTCAAGGTTTGATTTGAAAGATGCGATATCAGGACTATCAACTACTTGCGATGGAAGGTTATTCCAGCTCCTTATGGTGGACGGAAAAAAGATGACAGGAAAATCCTGGTGGTGCACCTTGGTCTAAAAAACTTTTTATTGTGTCCCCCTGGTGATTCTTGAAGGTCTCTGCACGATTTCCTTGAGGTTGATGTCAATAAGGTTGTTGTCCATCTTATAAAGTGTGGTCAAGCGTTTATTCAATCTCCTTACTTGAAGTGAATCCCACCCTAATTCCTGGAGTAGCTTAGTGACCGTACCCTCCTTGTATTCATAATTTTGCTTACAAAATCGAGCCGCTTGGCGCTGTATTCTCTCAAGGGAATTGATATTTTTCTGTAGGTAAGGGTCCCATGCTGCTGTACCATACTCCAAGATTGGGCGAACAAGTGTTATGTAGGCTGTACATTTAACTCTCTCAGGACAGCTCCAAAGATTCCTTCTGACAACTCCAAGGACATGTTGGGGTTTTTTACAACTTCGTGAGTATGGGTATCCCAGTTGAGTGTGTTTGAAAGATGTACTCCCAGGTATGGATGAGAAGAGACTGATTGTAGCTCCTTACAACAAAAAGAGTAAACATTAGGAGTTTGCTTGCTGGCACCTATGGTCATGGTGTAACATTTCGATGGATTGAAATTCATGAGCCATTCATTTTGCCATTTCTCAAGGTCTTTTTGAAGGATTAAACAATCTCCCTGATTGGTAATAGGTGTATATATCAGACAGTCGTTTGCAAAGAGCATGGCTTTTGAGATAAGGTTGTCCGGCAGATCATTGATGTAAAGTAAGAAGAGAAGAGGACCAATAACAGTGCCTTGTGGAACACCAGATGTAACAGGTGCATGCGCCGATGTAGTTCCATTAATTGAAACTCTCTGAGTTCTGTTTGTGAGGAAATTTTCAATCCATGTTGAAATGGAGCCAGTTATCCCGTAATGATTTAATTTAGCAATCAGTCTACGATGAGGGACTTTATCAAAGGCTTTTGTAAAGTCTAAAATGGCGGCGTCTACTTTCTTACCATTATCGATCTCTTTAGCGATGTCATTAATTGTCAAAATCAACTGGAACTCTGTCGATCTTTTAGCATGAAAACCATGCTGAAGGTCAGTGAGGATGATGATGTTCGAGATGTTTCATGATGTGGCTGTGCAAAATATGCTCAAGAACTTTGGAAATCACTGAGGTTAGAGAAACTGGTCTATAGTTTCGTACAGATGCCTGGTCTCCTTTTTTAAAGATGGCAGCGACATTGGCTTCTTTCCAGTCCTGGGGGATTTCACCCGTATCAACTGATGATTGGAAAAGGTCCCTTAATGGCGGAGCAAGTTGATGTGCAAAAGTCCTTAGAAACTACGGTGGTATATTATCTGGACCTTGGGCCTTATTTGGATTCAACTTCAGAAGTTGATCTAAGACACCAACGACAGAGATGTTAAGTCTTCCTATAGATGAGGTTGATGAGTTGCGTCCCATGTCTGGTAAAGGGCCGGGCTATTCATTAGTGAATACACTGGTGAATGGACGGTTGAGTGCTTCAGCTTTGGGTTTGTCTTCACTGACGACGTTCCCACCCACGACAAGGTCAGCTACGCCTTGATTATCTTTGCGTAGGTTTTTTAATGAATGACCAGAAGATTTTAGGTGAATCTACAATTGATGAGCCCAAGGTATCGCACACGTATGTTGCACGAGCAGATGTAAGTAAGTTGCTTATTAAGTTGCAACTTAATGACAAACATATGCAACTCATTTAATAAATGTTTGTTGTTTCAGGTTCTTGCATCACACGATGAAGGCTTGTAATGGGGCACAGGTATGCAACTCATTTAATAAATGTGTGTTGTTTCAGGTGCTTGCATCACACGATTGGGGCTTGTAATGGGACACAGGTATGCAACTCATTTAATAAATGTTTGTTGTTTCAGGTGCTTGCATCACACGATGAAGGCTTGTAATGGGGCACAGGTATGCACCGCATTCGGAAAGACAACTACAACAGTAGTCGGTGAGTGGAATATAGAAACTACATTGTGGTCTTTAGGAGGGGAGGGGAGGGGAAATTTTAAAATGTAAAAAAATACAAAAGAAAGGTAGGGGATTTGGGCCATCCATTTTGTTCCATTTGGAGGTGTGTAGATTGTGTTGAAGGTTCTTAGGGAGTTGAACCCATAGCGTCTTATGAAGACTACACTGAGAATAAGGTTTAATCTCGAATATCAGAAATTGCCAGCAACATTTACAAATTCAATACAATACTGCTTGGAGCAGCATGATTATATGGGATTCTGACCACCACTTCATGCCCCTGAAACAGAACTGGTGACAGTTGTTCGAGAGTGGCGCTACTGATTTTGAGTGATATCATAATAGTAGCATCGTAAAAAAAGGTAAAGGGGACGAACCTGTATACACAGGAACGGAGTGGCCATCTCTCTTTCGAAGCGATTGGGCCAGACTCCACCATAAATTGTTGCTGATGGGGCTCGCTGCACATCCTCTACAGCGAGTCTGTGACCTTCCCGACATTGAATAATGCCGGTACCCATTTATACACCCAGGTAGGGAGGAAGAATTGAGATAAAGCGTCTTACTCAAGGGCGAAACACATTGGCCACAGCGGGGCTCGAACTCACGACCTTTGGCGTGCGAGTCGGGCGCTTTATCCACTGGACCACATGTAGCATCGATTTATGCTGATAAGGTTATCTGATCTTCTGATTTTGTTAGGATTAAATTATGGTTTAATTTTCTGCTATTTTATTTTAAATATACACATGCCTTATGCATACCTTTTAAAAGTGTGAGGTAACACCTGAAAACACCACCGTGATGACAGAGAGCACTATAATCATCGAGTCATTTGCATGCACATTATGTCTTCACTAATGCTATTCAAACACGGCCGTTTTCTTACTTAAGGTTTAATCTCGAATATCAGAAAATATCAGCAACATTTACAAATTCAATACAATACTGCTTGGAGCAGCCGGATTATATGGGATTCTGACCACCACTCCATGCCCCTGGAGCAGAACTGGTGACAGTTGTTCAAGAGTGGCGCTATTGATTTTGAGTGATATCATAATAGTAGCATTGATTTATGCTGAAAAGGTTATCAATGATTAGAATTAGCAAACCTCGTGATACAGCAATCCAGGCTTCGAATCCCACTTTAGCTTCTTTTACAGTATAATAAAATCCCATAAAGATAAACAAATAACTGGCTTTTTTGCTACTGGAGCATAAGTGGTGATCAGAAACGCCAGCATATGAAGCAACAGCCTATAAACAGCATGCAGCATGTTGGAGCAGACAACTAAAACACATGCACAGAATGGAAACTGAGCTTCCTTGTGTCATTTGCCCAAATGAAGCATAAGGCCAGTGGTATTCTGATCTTCTGATTTTGTTAGGATTAAATTATGGTTTCATTTTCTGCTATTTTAGTTTAGATATACACATGCCTTATGCATACCTTTTAAAAGTGTGAGGTAACACCATTGGAAAACATCACTGTGATGACAGAGAGCACTATTATCATCTGGTCATTTACATGCACATTATGTCTTCACTAATGCTATTCAAACACGGCCGTTTTCTTACTCGCCTATAGACAGCTACATCGTGTCAACCGTGGAATGGAACTTACTGCACAGTACATACTGGGTTAGTTGCGATGGAGTAGCCGCAAGATAGGGCTTGCAAATTGCATACAGTAAGGCATCTACTATACAGTACATACCCAAATGGCTACCCTGTAGTTGCCCACTAGGCGGAGAGAAGGAGGATATGGTGTAGACAGTAGGCCTACCGAAGTAGACACGCAGCTAGTACGTAGTTACTCCGCAGTTACTACAACGCCGTTTTGATAGTGGACAAAGTTAGGGCGCTATACCATTGGGTTTCTGGATGCAAAACAAAGGCCATGAGGATTACCGAACGCGCTGAGAGTCGTTGTAACCACGTAGCTAATCCGGCCGCAACGGTGCGGACCGCCACTGTGTGTACACTTATGCAGCCAAAATCCTGGGCGGCGAGTGTGCGTCTAGTGGGTAGAATGTAGATAATCCGACTACTCCGTGGTAGCAGCGTGGCTTCTACCATGAAGAAATTGGCCATGAAGTTAAAGTCTTGTGTAGGTAACTGAAGTAAAAATTGCATGATTATTTTCACCTTGCAGGTGAGGGTGATACCATGGCAACATCATCAGATGGTAGTGATGCTTCTATTACTGATGCGTTGTCTGGGAGGAGAAAGAAGAGAGCTGATGGAGTAGCACAATTTGAATTGAGTGTTTCAACAAAAGGAGGTATAATGATTTGAATTTTGTGCAAAACTATTATTACAGTATGTACTACGTTATTTTGGCTTTACCACAATTTTAATGGTAGAGTATGTTACACAATCAATAACCGTGGGAATGGAACGGATTAAACAAGAACAGGCTACATCTGTCAACCTATAATTGTTGTATCCCATTGTGGGTAAATGCGGCACTATCATTGTAAAACCTATTGTGTTACTTAGCAATGTGTATGTTGAATGAACAAAATAGCTCAATACTCAGTGGAACATTCTAACATTGAAGATCCTCGATACGCCACAGTGGGATTAGAAATTGCTTAGAAATGAAGTGCACATACCTAGTGTAAGTGCAAACAAGCTTTGGACGGTTTGGGCATACTCTGATCAATTACACATCGCAAAAATACGTTATGTGCCTCCTGGCAACCACAATCCTGTGTGCTTGTGTTCGTTCCTGTCCAACAAAGTATTATTTTATTATAATTTTTTTGATGAGTCAAACTGTTTCAATATATAGCAAATCCTTATGAACTAAATCTGAAAATTGTAATTGGCTTTGTTTTATTTTTAATGGTCCTGTGCCCAATTCATAAACCTTGCGAGTTTAAGCTGGCAACTAAGGCCTGGTACGATTCTAAAATCCCTAGTGTGTCAACTACTGTAGTTAAACTAATTGAAATTCATTAAAACCTTACTAAGAACCTTGCTACTAGTTACATACTATAAAAATCTAGTTGCCACTAGCTCATCTTTGTCGACTGAATGGGTGCTTTCGGGCGGACTGCCTTGGTTGCAGTTTGGAGAATGTACTTCAATACAATTCAAGACTACCATTTTGTGTTTGAGTCTGTTCATCTATCTTCCAGAGCATTTAAACATCTTTGATCACCTGTGAACCATATCAAAATGAGCTAAATTGTATAGCTTGCCGTATATCTATAGCCTGTTACACAGAGAAACCTATACTATATATCCAGTAGTGCAATGTGTTTTGGGTGTATACATAATATACTTAGGGCTGTTTTGATATTTAGAGTGTATCGGTGCTCATGGCTACAGAGCGCATACTCTGGCCATGCGCGTAGTTCACTGTAAATGATGTTTGATAGAGATTACTTTGGCAGGGGAAGTTTCTGGGGGTTTTGAGTCATGCACAGGTAAATTTTACACAGAGCATGATTGGGGAACTTCAATTTTTTTCTTAATTTATCATGATATTACTAAGATCTTTTGAACAAGTTTAAGAGATGATTTTTATGTCACTGGGAGCCGAGACTGCCATAGTAAATGCCTGTAGCAGTTTTCACAAATTAACCGTTTGGAAATCCCCAATGCCCAAATCGAGCAAGATCGTGTCCTACCCTCCCCTGTACAGAACCACATGTCGAGTCCTCACAATGTGATTCGTGACGCTGTGACAACATATATAAGAATGCCTTGATGCTTTGCCGTATTGTCGTTATAAACGGTAACGGTAAGAGATGACGAGTTTTGGTGTCACGTGTTCAGGTACGGTCACGTGCATTTATCAGATATCGTGGTGCTCTTCTGGGGGCGACCGAATATATATAAATCCGACTATGTTAAATCAAGGTCTTTACATATGACCCTCTGCCCAAAGTTGCTATTATTTTTTGTCCAAAAGACACCGATATTATTGTCTAAACAGTACAAAATTTACCTTTTCCCTCAGATTCAAACACCGACTTACGATGACAATAATCGGTTGTTTTTTTTTTTCCAATGTAGGGCGACGTCATTTTTACCTGAATGGGTCCCCCGAAGCAAAATAATAACCATCAATGCGTGGACGTACCTCAAATCTTTCTTTTTTTTTTAATATTGCACAAGTTTTTAATTACTTTACAGAAAATTCCTTTTAAATTCCACATCTGTATAATTGTTCTTTAATAATTATATTCATTGTCCCCGCATGAATGTGAAAAGATTGGGTCCATAAGTCTACAACTGAAAACATATTCAGCCGGCT
>JAMKCH010012681.1:0-26775 GCA_023653785.1 Ophioderma brevispina
GAAAGGTGTCCACATTCCTAGCGAAAAGCACCACAACCGTATATTTAAATATACGTAATTCACAATAATTTCAATTTAACACAACTTCGTTTTCTCTCAGGTTAGACACGCTTAATTTCCATCACAGAATCCCATGGAAAACAGAAAATCCTTCGCTCCGTACACGGTGGTTCTTCGAAACTGTAAGGTTTCCTACCTGTTATAACACTCGATTCCAATCGATTCACACTCAGTAGGGGCCTACACCAGATATTATGTTCAACTAAATCACCCTGTTTACTTTCACACTGCCTGGATGGGACGGGCTCAGTCACCTCCTGCCTATCAATCACTGGCGCACGTTCACTTCAAGGCTGACTTAGCCTACCCTCACCCCAACTCAGTTTGCCCAATATAACCAACATTTGGTGTTTCAAGGAGCAAAAATAATAGGATTTTTTTTAACATCCCCCCCCCCCCCCCCGTAGTTAATTAAACGAGGGTTTAGAACAAAACAGCGTTTCTACATCTACTCTGCCTGCCCGGGGTTTCGAATGGGACACAAGTTTCGTATAATATGTGTAGAAAATGGCCGAACACAGCAAATATGAGCTGAATCGCAGAGTATAAAAAAAGGGGTGATTTTTGCTGAAATAGGCCGTCTTTTGTCTTAACCGATCTTTCCCTGAAAATCATTTTTCCAGTGGCACCCTGCCCGCCCGTGTATACGACGCCCCTGACAAAAGAGTTCTAAGTAAGCAATTTCCATAAATGCATGCCTTCTGCATGCACGTTGTTGAGCCTATACTATCCGTGGACCCATTCCCCAGGGTAGAAAAAACAAACACAATATAGGACAAAATTGTCCTCTACTCTTAACACAAGAAAATAGCAAGCCAGCTAACGATAGTTAGCTTAGCTTACACCGCACCCTCCCAGGGATTATGCGAACCCCACACCTCTATTGTCATATAATGCATTTCCTGGTAGCATACTTGTTTTGCAAGAAATCTTTCAATAAGATACTCTTCACAAAGGAAGAACTCTGGAAATCGTTGCAGCTAGTGTTGTATTAACTGGCTCTATCCTACTTTCAGACCCGCCAATAGCGGAGAGCCACTGAAACGGACAGCGTCGCTCTATCATCATCCAACTTTAGCAATAGCATCGCTCATTGTCAATACGCTCAGCAATTATCACAATATGACATCTGTGGAGGTAAACATGCTACCAACAAAATCGCAGGCATTGTAGTGAACCGAATCCCTCTTATCAGGCTATTTCGAAGTTTTCGGTTTGCCAAGGCATGCAAGGTGACCTTTTGATAGTGGCAGCACTGGCATGTTGTGCTATTAATCACTGTGTTTTCCCTATGCCAAAATGTGTTTACCTAGAAGCGGTGAGTATCGTTGGGCCATACCAACCAACCCTTCTGATGCTTAAGACGCTAACTTTCTGGTCTTGCAATCGAGGACGGGATTCCCATTCTAGCGGTAAGTCTAGTTTTCGTTGTAAGGCTATCCCGAACACTGCAATACTGTAGGGGTTCTAGTGACACCTGAGATAACCGATATCTAGACCCCCGGGATAGACCATCAAGCCAGAGACATTGGCCCGTATTGGACAAAAGGAACGTGTCATGGCCCGGGGCCGTAGGCATATTTTTTTTTGGGGGGGGGGGGGGTTGCGGACTTTCGAAAAAGTGGACCTTTTTTTCGAAAATGTGAACCTTTTTTGGTAAAATTTGGACCTAACTCCCCCTAAACTGGTACGGGCCGGGTCTGGCTTAACTCTTATTTAGTATACCTCTTAGTCCAGGACTAAGTCCTCCTATTTAGGACCTTTTAACATTTCGATTAGCAATACGAAAGAAAACGATTGGTCAGCTTTTGACTGTATTCACTGGGAACTTTGTTTCAGCATTATTTCAGCAATAAACTCACACAGAAAGAAAAAAAACAACAAGAGGTCCTTCATAGTAAGACATAAGACTCCTTCATAGTAGGACATAGCCTGGACTGAAAGTTTACGCCAGGGCTAAGTTCTTTTGGTCATACGGACCATTAGTTTTAGTCAGCTGGGTACCAATATCAATCTGTCAATGGAAGTAGTGTGTGTGGGTGGGGGGGGCCCCTGAAATGACCGGAAAATGAGAGTCTGTCGAGTACCGCTGTGCATGGTACTGTGCCAGGATCGGGCGGGAAAGTTCCTACGGGGTTCAAAGTTAATCTGCTCTAATTTTTTGTTGTAATAAAGCTAATATAGTTCAAATTAATTCCCCGAAATTAATCCTGTGGTAACGAGAGGTAAAAAAGTCAACGCGTCCGTAGCCCGCTGTGGTGCTTCGTTTCCGAAATATGCTAATACCATTTGTTTATACCCTGCGTAATATAGGTTTTTTTTTCCCGGCCAATTTCGCACTTTTATCAACCAAAAAAAATAATTGGCAACTCATTTTCGCACGTTTTGGGCTTATCGTTCTAAATCCTAAGTACAATTTCGTACTATGAGCATCGATTGCTTTGTTTTCTTCAATCATTTTTTCTATTGTACAGCAGTACCGTTAGCGTATGGTAATGCAAGTTCATCTTTATGCTTTCAATTTCGCATTGTCGCATTTATTCGAAAAACATCACAATTTTTTTCGCTATACGTAAACAAGAACGGTGCGGAAAAATGTACTGTTATTTTTCAATTTCGTCTGGTGAATTGCTATTCTAATGGCTATTATGCATCTCAGTACGTTACTTTGTAGACCTACAATATACGTTTTCGTTTATAGACCCTATGAACAAAATCAGTAAAATATCTATTTGGTAAAATGTCAAACAAATTTTGAGGAAATTTCATATCTTCAGGACACACATATGATTATAGGCCTATATTTTTCTTTTTTTAAATGTTTAAATGTACACAGTGTACAGTAATGTAACTGAAAAAAAAATATGTTAAGTTGGGGTGATCCGATATATCGACCTCGTCCAACCCACTTCACTTCCATCAACTGAGATTTTCATATCATATTGATGTACAACATGTTTCTTTCTTATATTTGCCCATGAAATGTTTAATCCTTTTTGCTGTTTTGAGCAAAAACGGGTCTCCAAATTTTTCGAGTGACCACAATAATAATTTTATGGCCATTTATGCAGCATTTTTTATTCCACTATCCAAACGGCTGACCAATTTAAAACGTGTTTTTTCAACTTTCGAAACACTAAACATTTGTCTTGATGGCTGTTTATTTTCATCACACTAGTTATTATTGAATCGTCAAATTAGCATGTACATTTTTTCAAATAAAAATCTCTTTTAAGCCTATAACTTCATTCTGTTAAGTTGCTTATGATGTCAGCATATTGCAATGAAAAGTTTAACGTTTCCTTCTCTGCTTACTCAGCTTATCACCATATGTTTAGCTTCAACTTTTCATTATATGTAATCACTGCCACTTAATACCTTAATTGGTTCGTTTTTATATGTATCATGCTCAGCATTGATAAACTGATCAGTCTTTTAAAGGCCACCGGTTTTTAATTAATGATAATCATTGTTCTACACTCATTAGGATGATTAGGTAAAACTTTCAAATGAAATCATTTTTATAGGTTTCCCCGGGCCAATTTTCCGCACTTTTAATCAACCAAAAAAAATAATTTGGCAATCATTTTGCACGTGTTGGGCTTATCGGTCTAAATCCTAAGTACACTTTCGTATTATGAGCACTCTGTTCCATATTTCGTCAATCAATTTCGGTTGTGACGCAGAACCGTTAGCTTATGGTAATTCAAGTTCGTCTTTATCTTTCATTTCGCCATTTTCGTATTTATTTCGCCAACTCCACCTCACTTTTTTCGCTATACGTAAAAAAGAACGGTGCGAAACAGCTACCGGTTGATTTCAATTTCGTGGATGGCTATTCTATTGGCTTCATTATATGCATTCAATTAACGTTACGTTTCGACCTACATATACTTTTACGTTTATAGACCTACAATGACAACATCATAAATATTTATTTTTGAGTAAAACATGTTCAAAAAAAACAAATTTTAGGAAATTTTCATATCTGTCAGGACACACATATAAGTATAAGCCTATATTCTTGTTTTCCGGTCAAATTTTATTCGGTCATGTTACATAAGGTAACTAGACAAAAATAGGTTACAGGTGGTTATCCGATATAATATAGGACCTCACACCCACGTCACCCATCAAACGTGAAGATTTGCATATCAAGATGAAAGTACATATGTTTCTTATATGCCCATGAAATGTTTTCTTTTAATGTTTGTTGAGCAAAAACGTCCCTCCAAATGTGGTCGAGTGACCAACGTTTCATTTAATTTTATGAGCAATTTAGCTGCACATTTTATATTCCACTATCCAAACCAACGGCTGGCCAATTTAAAACGTGTTTTCAAAACTTTCGAACACACTAAACATTTGTCTTGATGGCGGCCATTTTTCATTTCACATGCATTAGTTGAATCGTCGAATAGAATGATACATTTCAAATAAAAAAATATCTTTAAAGCCTATAACTTCATTCTGTTAAGTTGCTTATGATTTTCATATGGCATGAAGCGGATTACGTTTCATTCTCTGCTCTGCTTTACTCACTTTCACCAAGTTTAGCTTCAGCTTTTCATTATATACATATCAATGCTGCCACTTTCTCCTTGATTTTCCTTTTTATATGTATCATGCTCAAAATTGATACTGATCATGTCGTTTAAAAAGGCCACCGTGTTTTAATTATGAGTATCTTTGTGCTACACTCATTAGGAACTTTGAAATAATATCACTGTGTATAGCTTTATCATGATCCTTCCCTTTCAGAGAAGTGAAGGTTTACATTTTGTTTTTTGTTCTTTTTAAATGCTCCATCCAGAGTAACATTTTAAATTCCATTACATCTGTCTCAGTCATATAATATTGTTCCATGCGAAATGCTGAGGAAGGGATGATTTCCCCCTGACTATATATTAAACGCAAACTATTTCTTAATTCCAAAAGAACATTTTTAATAATTTTTTTTTGTTTTCTCACTGGCAATAGAACATAATTGAAATCGCACAGCTAATCCAATTGAAAATCGCATATGATCTAGTTACGCAATTGGCCGACCATTCTAAGCGGCGGGGTTCTGAATGTCTCTTTAACGAAATCGAATGACGTTTTGCTTATTGAAATAAACATACACATCATCGTTCAATTTCGCACAAAAAAGAATGTCCTTTTATAAATGGAACTGTTAAATGCGAAATGGCCGGGAAAACCTTATTTTTGAAAATTTGAGAGCTTGTTATATTTTAAAAAACATCTTCAGAATCAAGACGACTTCTGGACACATGTCTTAGTGAACGGTCTCATTCACTTTTTTAAGTTTACGTGGTTTTAAATTTCTAAACGTAATACCTTAAAAGCGTGAGTCCAGTAAAAAATAATCCAATTATACTGAACAGGAATCCTGCTGCTAGTCACTTCTACATTCCAAATCGACTTTGATGTTATGACATTATGATCTGACAGTGCCTGATCTGTGTGTAACAGCCTTTATAAAAACTTCAAAACATGTTTAGTTTTTTCATTGTCTGCCTCTAAAGACCAATTTGTTTTTAATAAGAAAAATTGTCCGTGTATGGATTCAATTTTAGTGTTGTACATAGTTTTAATTTGCTTGGACTCATTTTTAGTTACTAACTGATTGTATTGTGCGCATTCAAATAGGATTGAATTCAAACCAGCAGTGGAGATAGAATGCAAAGATTTTTCTACAGAGGCGACACGCTAGCGGAAACGCAGGCCGGATTTTCAAGCGGGACTGTCAGTAACATTATTTCTTTATTCATATATAAAGTCACATCGAGATTAAAGTTTCAAGTTTCAAGTACACTGAGCTTAAAAACAATACAGAATCACAATACCATTGTTCAGATCAATGCAGATATTTGTCTCGGGATGATACAAACCACAAATAAAATATTCTGTGTTGAACTACAACGCTAAAAGAAAATCGAAATGCTGGAATGTCGATCTTTTTAAAATGAAATTCAATCAAAATTTGGAATTTTCCTGTTCTAAAATGTGTCTGTTATATTTTCAAAACTAATTTTGAAAAAGTTAATGACAAGAAACTTTTCAACCATTGTACGGAGTGTCCAGAGAAACACTCGGGCAAAGAAGCAACCGTGTAACTATAGCATTCGCGGTTTCTCGCTTTCCGCTTTTCAGTATGGTTTTTTGGGGCTTTGGCTGCATGTTTTCCTGACCATAACTTGTAAGTTTACAGTATTATACGGGCCTTCTGTCACAAATGCATAAAAATTACCTATACTCTAAAAGAGACTTATATTATAAAACTCCTTGAAAATGTGTGTGTGAGTTTTTCTAAGCGTTTGAGAATTTGTAGAGGATAAAAAAGAAGAACACGGCGACTCGTATTTACGCGATGCGTAAAATAGTCCCCGCGAATTTCGCGATCATTTGGAATTGACAACTTAACTGCACTAAAATTTGGATATTAAAACTCACTCGTCCAAGAACACATCCATAACTCGCCAAAGAATAGCTCTACAAAACATATCGATGAACTCTACCCATAATTCGCCAAAAATAACTTAAGAGATAGACTAAACTAAGAATAACTTTACAAACACTCAAACATAATTCCCACACAAAAAATATATAGCATAAGAGTCTTTCAATGAAAAGATTTTGACATTTCATAACCAACCGCAACATATCATGTTTCACACAAAAGATGCATCATGCATAAGCCTTGCATGTAGCGAAGGAATTTCGCACATCCGATGTACCGTTTCATCACGAAACATTAATTTCGCATATTTATTAGGCTTCATTTTGCATACCTCAACCGTCTATATCATGCACTTTCAAATCGAAGAAACGTCATGCCATAATGCACTTTCAAGAACGAAGGAAAAGATTCCATTTCACTGTCGAAAGGAATTTTGCACATCTATGTAACCTTTTGCAGCGAAACATTACTTGGCCATATTTAATTAGCTCATTTGCCTATCTAAGCCGCAATTCAAATGCACTTTCAAAGTGTGGAAAAACTAATGCATGCCAGATATATTTCATGTGGCAAAAGAATTTTGCATATCTAACGTACCGTTTCAGTGATACATTAATTATGCATATTTAATTAGCTCATTTGCATACCTAAACCGTCTATATCACGCACTTTCAAATCGCAGAAACGATGCATGCCATGATGCACTTCCATGAAGCGAAGGAATTTTGTGTGCCCGATATAGTGTTTCAAAGATACAGCATATAGGGTTAACATTCGAGGTTAACATTTTTCTCACAGACATACGGACATACGGACACACGGACATACGGACGGAGCCCATTTTATAGTCCCCTTCCGAACTTCGTTCGGCGGGGACAAAAAAACCACACCACGCCAACTTAGTAAAACAGTCCTTCAATGCAGCGTTTAATTCTTTTAACATTGTATAACTGTAAAATGTACAGTTTGTTGTAAAAATATATAGTCAAAACCTGTAAAAGTAGTCTTTTTAAGGTAGACCTATTTAGTTGACAGAATTTATTTTTCTTATCAGACATTTTTGTAACAAATATCCCGAAAGGAGGGTTACCGTCCCCTGTGATTTTCCTTACTGAATATCCGATTCCTATGAATTTGTACCACAGGATACTTTAGAGTTACTTTTTTGTATCAAAATAAGTACCAACATTCCCATTAGGACGTTACTATGACGTCATCATAAGTTGAGGAAAATATGAAAACGTGCATATCTAAAAACGACCAAAATGTCAGTTAAGAGTCTTGTAATTCTCAGCTCTCGAGTTTCAATAGTCATCACGGTCATTCAAATACCTAAAAAAATAGCCAATGTTCATCATATCATGTTTAAGATATCAATTTGGGCTGTCTTTTTCTCATTTACAATATTTTTTTGTTAAAACTTACTTTGTCCACAGCAAAAGCAAATTAATTACATTTTTATATTAGTTAGCAATATAGGTAAACATTGTCAATTTGATAATAGTGTAATAAACAGTACAGCGGGGAAGCCCTTTTGACTGAGCGCTTTTTAAAGCGAAGTGGTCATAATATATTGGCTATGAAAAGGATTTTAAGTGCATTTTACCATAATCCCATAACACAGTAGATAAGATATCAGACTGCATGTACACAACTCCATGATATCACAAACCATGTCTACATTACTACTAGTGTTATTGGGATAATTTGACTATTATGGGATATTATATTTGATTATTTGATTCTTTCACAAGTGACGCAAATTTGGTGGTATTGAGATTAGATCATATAATGGATCCATCATATCCCATAACACAATGTAGATTAAGTATTATTAAGACTGCTTGTACAGATCGTGCTGTCTCAAGCTTTTACTCTACTTAATTACCAAAGTTATTTGGGATTATTTGACACAATGTATTGTGGGATATTGGCTTTGTCTACTCGATTCTTCCACCAAGGAAGTTGAAACTTTCCGCATGCGCGATTTTTCTATTTAGCATTGTGGGGTCGGAACGGCGATAACCCCAGTGACAGTGTCTTCTTCAAGACACATCATACTTATTCAAGTTCAAGTTATTTATTCAGCATAACATATCGTACATGACAGAAAAGTATAATACAGTATAATATATGACAGTACATAATACAAGAAGTATCAATTGTAAATTGTACTAAGATGAACAGGTGCGGGATATGATATGCTAGGACCAGTAATGGACAACCCGATAGGGCTTATAGTTATTGCTGGCCCTGTAATCCATAAAGTAAAATATACTCAATATTACAAAAAATACAATATTATAAAAATGACTCAAGTAAGGGATGATATAAAATATTTTATAGGTCAATATACATAACAAAAAACAAACAAAAACTAAACTAGACAAACAATTAACGGGGATACATGATACGGGAATTGGACAAGAAAGACAGACTTCTCAACATAACTTGCTGAGGTATGTAGTACTATTGCATAATGAGGAAGCAGAGGTTGAAGAGGTAGAGGTGAGGAAAAAAGCAAGGAATAAAGATAGAAATGAGATGAAAAAAAGTGAGGGAGAAATAAGGACTTGGGAGTAATTTATTAAGAATTAAACTGGTTGATGAAATGTTTTTTTCAGTTGAGGCTTTAAAGTATTTTGTTTGTAATTTGTAGTGTAAGATTCTTCTGGGAGATCATTCCAAAGTTTTGCGCCCGTGATACTGACTAAGTGCTTTTCATTCAGAGCGTAGGATTTTGGGAGGGGAAAGGAAGTTTGTCGGCTTGTCTGGTGTTATAGCTAAATGGATTTTGCTTTTGTGGTAAAGTAATTGCTGAGTTCGGAGGTTAGTGATTGTTTGTGAAAGTCGAAACAATGAAGGCGCTTTTAAAGTTTGTATGAGGTCCTCCAATTTAAGTGTTTTTCAAGTGAGTGAAATATGGCAGTAATGAGTTCTGGGTGGTCAGTGTTGTGACTAGGGGGTGCGAATGTTCCGCCTATTTCGTGTAGAATTGGGGGGTGGGTAGAGTTTGGTGAGCCGTGAATGATCGTTTGCGGCCCAATGAAAATGTTACATTCGAAGGAGGGAGAACTAGTTTGTTGTAAGTGCTTTTAAGGTGTAGTCTGGTAGGTGGAGTTTAACTCTGTAGATTGTACCAATTGATTGCGAGAGACGCTTTGGTAGTGACAGAGCTGATGTGTTCATGTCCATTAGTTTTGTCGTCGATTCAGCCAAGAATTTGGTTGAGTGTAACCTGGGAGATTATTCTGGTTATCTATTGTTACATGTTTGAATTGTGATTGGTGTTGTGTTTAGAGGAAAAGATGGTCAGTTAGTTTTTTGAAACAGTGAGAGAAAGTTTGTTAGCCCGAAACGCAGTCAGTGATTTTGGCGAGTTCATGATTCATGTTGTGCAAAAAGTGCATATAATGTTAGAGTTTGAGAGAAAAATGTTTGTGTCCCTCTGCCAATAAGATTAGTTTTAGTGTGTTTACGAGATGTTGGGTGATGCGTTCATGTAAATGATGAAAAGTAGGGATCCAAGGATTGAGCCTGCGGGACGCCAACTTTGATAGGTTTGATTGAGATGCAATGGAGGTGTACGTAGACTGATTGTGACGGTTTTAGTTACTCCCCTGACCACTCCACAAAGCTAACTCCACTCCACTGACACCGTAATGATACAGCTTGTAGAAGGAATGTTGTGATAAATGGTGTCGAAAGCTTGGAGAGATCCGAATACCCCATGGTGTGAGTTTATTTTTAAGTTCAAGGTTGAGTTGGGTTGTTCGTTCACGAGTGCCATGTAGTTTGGGCGTTTTGGGCCTAAACCGGAATTGTTCATCCGACAAGATGTTGTTTTTTTTGCTTATTGAAGAATGTAGACCGACGTGTGTACATGATTTTTCAAGTAGTTTTGAAAGATGGAAGAAACAGAAATGGGCCTGTAATTTGCAATGTATGTGCGCTCTTTGTTTTGTAAATTGGAATGACTTTGGGCTGTTTGAGTTGGTCGGGAAGTTCCGGTGAGAAGTGATTGTTAAATATTGCATCAGAGCGAAAATTATTTATCATATGTTTGTTAGCAATCCCAGAGCTATCTTGCCGGTACCAGCACTTTTACCAGCTTTCAACAGATGGGCTGAAGTTTGTGCATGTCATCTACAGTAACTGGATTCAGAAAATTGAAGTGATTGTTTTTGTGGCAGGTTTTATTAAATGAAGTTTTTGGGAAGTGGAATTTTGTTAGCCAAGTTTTTACCCAGGGTTAGTGAAGTGATCTTGAGCGTTAGCTTGCAAGCGGGTCATTTTCTCTGCTTATTATTATGAGTGAAAAGGTCAGTGATTTGTTTAGTGGATACCTTCCTGCCTAAATGGTTGTTGAGTAATGTCCAAGGTTTTGGTAAGATGCATTTTTAGTTTCTGAATTTGTTCTGTGTTGTGTGTTTTTTCTTCTTGGCAATACGAATAATGTGAGTTATTTGTTTGTATGTTGTTTTTGTATTGGTGTTTGGTTGCTGTGTGTTTTTTCTTCAGGTAGTTTTTGTAGAGGCGTCTTGGGTTTTGATTGACTGGAAATTGCCTGTTTTCATCCCGGGCTTGCTTATGGTTACGGATGTTTTTTAAAGTCTTCTTTTGTAAGGGTAATGATTCGTTGTAATGTTTTTTGGTATAAATTGTAATTGAAAGTTTGCTGTACGCATTTTGGGTCTTTTCTGTGAGTCATAATTTCCCCATGATTCATGGTTGAGTCTACGGTTAAATGTGCGAATGTTTGTGTATCTCTGTATCACGTTGAGTGATTGTTGTTTTTGTTGCTGCTATTGCCTTGAGAGATGGTTAATGAGGAATATTGGGAAGTAGTGTCAGTGACATATCCCTTTGTGTGGATTCTGTGACATTTGTGATAATGTTATCTATGAGCGTGCTTGTGTTATGCTAAAGTTGTTTTGTAGGTCTGTGTTAATTTTGTGGATATAAGAGTTTGCAACGAATTTGTTATGAATAAAGTCATTAATGTTTGGATGAGTGGAATAATGAGAAGATTGATATTAAAAGTCCACCCATCAATATGACGTCCACGGTTGGGTTTATTAGTTCAGTAAGCGCTGCTAGAAGCGTTGTAAAATTTTTGGATTGTGTTGTTTTCATGCATCTGTAAAAAAACTCCGACAGTTTTACGTGTTTGGTCTATTGGTTTGGTGTTAATGGTGAGATCGATGAAAATGAGTCAAATTCTGGTTCTGGTGTTGTGTCGATGATTTTGTATGAGAGGTGATTTTTTATGTAAAGACAAACTCCCCTTCCTCTGCCGGTGAGCGGTTTAATGTACGTGTAGCCATTAAAGTGAGGTGGTGACTTGGTGTTAGTAAGCCATGTTTCTGAGAATGCTAAGACAGAGAAAGAGTGATTGAGGTGATCAAGGTAGTTAGTGATTTCTTCATATGATTTTGTGATACTACGACAGTTGAAGTGGAATATAGAAAATGAGTCATTGCTTGATGGTTTTATTAGTGTGTTGAAGCTGTCGTCAGTGTGATAGCGGGAGTCAGAACCAGAATTGTTTGTGGGTGTGATGAAGGATGGGTGGTCACATGTTTGAGATAATATGGGGTCTGTAAGTAACGGGTTGATGCAAAGGGAATTAAGTTTGATGATGTTCAATTTAGTGTTGGTGAAAAATTCAATTAGTGATGCGCGAAAGTCTTCGTCGTGAAGCTGGTGGTTGAATGGCAGTTCGTATATTGCAGGGGACGGCATAACGAAAAGGATAAATCAAAGGAAAATAATAGCGAGGGGGGTTAAGAGGGAGAGAGAGACTGAGAGAGAGAGCGAGAGAGAGAGAGAGAGGAGAGAGAAATGGGTTGGGTGAGGTAGATTGAAAAAGGAAGAAAGTTAGAAGAGGGCAAATGAGAAACCGGGTAGATAAAGTCAGGCAATACCTATAGACAAGATGTGTTGACAAGTCAGACAAGACGAAAGCAATGAAGACAAGCACAGAATAAAAACAAACAAGGGGCTTAGACAAAACAAATTACTAAGGATTATTTAGACAAAGCTTAAGTACAGCAGTTGTACAAAAAGTTGGGTTACTTACATACAAGGGTAACAGAATTAACAAAATACAATTGATTAAATATTATTTATACATATACTAAGATACAGCATTTACTTAAAATTTAGGTTGCTTACAAATTCAAGGACTTTTACAATAGGTAGAAAAAAAAAATAAACAGGGTTTGGTCACAAAGACCTGCAGGGGAATACGACAATGAGGTGCAAGGTCATTAACAACGTGTACATGCACGAGCAATGGCTATCTGCATAAGACAGCAAAGTAGAAAAAACTGGAGATGACAGCATAAACACTGGTATCAAATTAGAAAAAAAAGAGGGGTAGCATTAAGCAAGCGCAGAAACAAAGTAAATAGGAAGCATGGATACCAGGGCTTAGTCTGTGCATGTTTAAACGATTTATAATAACAATGTGTGTGTACACATGAGAAATGCTAAGTAGAAAGTAATAACAAATCTCCATTACAAATCTTTCGATATTCCCTGATATTATATACAGGTTTATATATAATATATTTACAACAGTAAAAGAAGTCAAAACCTAAAAAGTATGCCTAGATTGTCTCAGCCATTTCACTAATTAAAAATTACACCCCTGCACCAATTAACGAAGCCGAGAACCTGAACACCTAGCCACTTGAAGTGGTTGAAACCATCTCGCGAAATAGGTAACGCTCGTAGCTCAAACAACTTACGCAGATTTTTATTCCTTCTTCAAAAAACACATTCTCCTGCTACAAGATCTCTCGAAATCACTTAAGAATTCTGATTTTGGAACATTTTAATCAGATTTCCGATATATTGGATATTGTTCCAAATCATATAATCTTCCCCTTCTACATCTCGTTTCTATCATCCCTATATAGCACCTGACAATTTGTGTGCGAACCTAAGCAATAGTAGAGTACAACAAAATGTTATCACTTATAAGACAACTGGACATGACGACAAAAGCAATATTAAGAGGCTTCGCCCTCATAAAAAATAAAAAGTTAATAATTATTTTAAAGCCTTTAAATAGTCCTTTAAAGCCAGATTTTATAGTCGCTACCATCCGATATTCACAAAATAAATATTCTTCATCAAATAGTAGAGTAGCAAAGTCAATTGGTGTGATTTGCATTGCGTACGATACGATTGTGAGAATCGTGATTTTGTAATGTCTTAAAACTGGTAACTAACAACACAATTGTAAGTTTAACTATTGAAACGAAATTGTTTTTGACTTACTAGACCAAATAAGCGCAATGTCTTTATCCTCACCAATCTTTACGACTACTTTTTAAACATAGTGCACGTGGGTGAACAGAAAGATCATCAATTCTTAGACCCGAAAGTATTTATGGTCTGAATTACATCATTTACGTCAAGCAGAGCATTCAGACGCTTGCAGTATTCTAATTTTTTGTTCTATTTTTGAAAGGGAAAAAGTAAGTTAGAACGTAAACCCCAAACAAGATTGTGTGTCAATTATTCATGTTACTTCCTGCATCACGGTTTTGCACTCTCATTTGATGAAGCTTTCTTTTTTTGAATGAACCATTGGCAAACAGGACGCTTATAATCTGGCTTTAACGGCATACCAAACCCACCAATATACTTTTATTTTGAACGAACAAGCTCTTTCTCGAATTCAACATTTTTGTTGACCATTGTAATAATTATACAACTCATCTTATAGTGAACTATTCGTGTAACTGGTTCAAGGCCAATAATTTGTATTAAATGCTAGCATATATCCGACTTACCTGGCAATTGGGGCACTCATCCCGGTTCGAACTTCCAAAATATTTTAGACGATAAAGGCATTTGAAAATTACAACTATTATTATAAATCAATATCGTTTCGATAATGTATTCCTGGAAATGGTAAACAAAACTAAATTTCTTGGTTTAATTGCCAACGAAAACCTCAGAATGGAATAATCAATAGATTTTGTATCAAAATGTATATTTTCAAAGAATAAAAGGTGTTTAAACAACTCGGCCGACGGGTGAGGGTTGTAATTAGCTTTTATATTAATTGGAAGTTCAATCCTTTGTGGTCCTTTTAGCGGAAAAAATGGAGGTCCAACTTCAGGGAGGTTCAGGGTGGTCGCCGTCAAAGTCCAGTTAGGGAGGGAAAGTTGACACTTTCCCTATACTTCACTGTGTAATGTCGAAAAATTGTACTTAATGTTACTTTTGTTACGTATGACTGCTAGTGTAAGCCAATACTGACAAATTCTGTATTTCTTTCTATTTTTTAGTAATAACATGGTATGCTTACGTTGGCCCCATCATTGCCAAATGGCAATTTTTGGTTGCATGCATGCCAAAAACGGTCGAAAACCGCTTGATTTGGGAATTTGCTGACAAATGCGTTATAAATATCGCTCAGTTCTGACGTCACTATGACTTCCGTATTGTGTAAATTTGATATGTTTGTACTTATTTGAGAAAGGCATAGTTAGCTATACACTGATACCAAACAAGATGTTTGGTCCCTTAAATTAGAGAAATTCAGGGTGGTACCATCGTCCCTTAGTCCGGAAATTTACAGGGTGTCTCAGAAAGAACGTACCCTCCAGAAACGGCATTGTTGCTTACTTAATCAATTCTTATATCGTGTTTTAGCTTTATGTTATGAAAATATTACTTTTTTGAACATATGGTTAAAACAAGAAAGGAAACTGTTGAAAAAATTAACAAACACTAATTTTTCCTAAAAATGATGACGGCTAGCAATAAGCAGAGAACCATGGACATTGTATTCTTATGGAATTTGAGAACACGTAGTTCCTCAGATTTAATAATTTGTTCATAAGTTAATTGCTAAAAATCACCTGAAACATGCGCTTTAATGTTTCTTTAGAAGAAATGAACCTAAATCCCCTCACTCGTCTCCCATCATTATGCAAAGATTGAATTTGGTTAAAGCACCCTTTTCAAATGAATGCATGGCGTTTGCTCCTACAATGGCATGATTCCCACTGAACTGACTTGCCGATGGGTACAGGACCATCGTTTCATCGTGAATGGGTAAAACTTTTCCCTCAATGTAGGTTTCTAGTAAGACGGCAATCAGTTGGAAAGAGAAAAAATCTAGAGCATGGCAAGACTCTAAAACAGGTGTGCAAGGAAAGAGATATGGTAGTCAAGGAAACGACAAGCATTCCGCAAATAATGATGCAGTGCGTATAGAACTGAACCATAAACTCCTAAAACCAACAATGGGCCTTGGGTATTTGAAATTATTGGCCAGAATGTCTTAACATTTTAATGTCGAAGATATTTGCATCCATGGTTTCCTCGGCTAATAGCTAGCCGTGAACAAAGTAGGTTTGCCTCATATTTAGGGGAATAGTCTTGTTTGGTTTTTTTCCCGTTTTATTTAAATGTTTTCACCATATGTTCAGTAAAGTTACATCTTCATATATAAAGCTAAACAAGGATAAGAATTTGTTAAGAACAAATGGCCGTTTCTGGAGGGTAACGTCCTTTCTGATACACCCTTGTAGTAGAAAACCCCTGGGTTGGACGATGGTTAATGTTCCTACTTGATACTTCACATTTCCCGCAAAATACATTCCTTAAAAATCTGAAATGGAAGATTGGAACTTGCATTAGATACATTAGCACTAAATACAGTTTTACACCAATAAAATATACAGCAATACAGGACTCCATTTTCCATCCGTTTTTCCTTCATTAAATCAGTCATACGATTTTTGTTTATATATAGTTATTTTATATACACACTAGTAAATCGACCAGTCTGAGAGATCTGGAGATAAATTTTCACAACTCTGATGTGCATCCTTTAGTTCGTTTCATGAAACGATGGATCGCGCCTGCCCCATAATTTATGATATAGAGCTTTTCAAGGAGCATATTGCCTCCTCTTCTATAACTAATGGACGCTGTCCACTACTTTTCATCTGGTGACACGATGGGTTGATCTACTCTAGAATCTCCAAATTATTATATATTTTTTCTCCTTGTAGTATGGGCATGCCATCACTGCTAAGGTCCCTTCTGACACGTATTCGCTCCATTATTCTTGCTCTGTTAAATGTCACAATTGTTGTTTTTTGTATACATTTCAGTGTATCAAGTTACGACTGCTAAACCATCAAAAATTTGTATTTATTTTCCATATTTTTTCTTCTAAAATACAGCTTCGCATGCGGTGGATATTTTTCCAACGTAGTCTATTTAATCATGTTTCTAAACTCCTAACATAAACTAATGTTAAGAAATGAAATAAAAATGTTAAATACCTTTCGGCTCCTTTAAATTCCAATGGCATTCTCAAATTGTAAAACGATGTTCCAACGTTAACTGGGGTTGCTCTGGTACGTAGCCTGCTTAAAAACTGTTTCAATATTTACAAATTTCTTTAACAGCGGTTTTGAACAGTGTCGGTTCTTTAAACAAGTCCTTTTGCTTGTTGAGGTATGTTTGAAAAAGTTTTAGAGCCCTGTGATGTTGCCCTGCAGATAAACGGACCCCTGAATTAGTGCCAGGTGTATTTGGTATCACTGCACCCCAAAAATTCTGTCTAACTTGGATAGCTCTGCATAATTTGATATTTTAGGACTTAGTTGCTCACTTGATCGGTTTTTTCGTTCAATTGCTCGGACAAAGAGAAGTTAAAAGAAAGCAAAATAGTTTCGTGAGCCTCCAGCTGTTGCTCACGAGAAGTATAGGACGTCCTTGTGTCCTCCCTGTCAGTAACTGCTCGCCAGTGAAGGCCAATCTCTACACCACCAAATTACACTGTTCTTCCATAACATCAATTCCGGTATTTCCATATCATGACTTGAGGCCAGCGCAGGCTTTTCTAGGTCTGCCTTGATTATAGCTTCATTGAATGTGAAGGGTTTTCCTACAGTATGCAAAAAGTAACATCATCTGATATGTGGTAACAATCTCCAATGCGATGTCGTATGTGTGCCGTAAACCCCACAGAACTGATCGCATCGACCAAGCGTTACCAGGAAGACTCCCTGCCATCGCTAGACCACATCGAACAGTATGGAAGTCCTATATATAAGATATATATATATTGAAACAGGCACGTTTGAGAAGCAACCTCAATTTGCCTGACAATATCGAATCCTCACCATTGAGCTTAAAGTCATAGTACCCAAATGGGAAATGGGACTACAATGAACCATAAAAACCGCAACATTTAAATCCTAGCAGGAAGTGCTCCACCACATCCGTCGTAGTGTCGCGAGCATGGCAACACAGTAACTCCATTAGTCGATGTTGAAGCCCCTATGTCCTGACAGAGACCACATGCTAACCGCTTAAATCAGAAAGAGAATTTCTTTACGCAAATTCCAACCCCTTGGAAAGTCTCTAAGGAGTTCAAAAGAGTCCGCCTTGTGGAAAGAAGAAGTAACATCTATTGATATTCCACTTGACTACTCATGGGCTGACTGACATCTCAACAGATTGATAACCAGAAACCTTCCGATCTAGGTTTTGCCTTGCAGAAGGTGGGCTACCTGGAATCAATAGGACACACCCGTGATGGTGGACCAGCACCACAGACAATGGAACATCTCCCGGTCTGCCCAATGTTTGGAGCAAACAATTCACAACAGTGACCTTGTGGCATTCAGTGAAGCAGCCAGAGAGTGTATCCACCTCTGGGTGGCTCATATTTGAGAACCACTGTGTTGGATACGATAGAAGAAGAAGCTTTGCTGGAAGTACCACTTAGATTTCAGTTTTAGCCACCCGATTTGGTATTTTGTATGTATGTTTCTCTTCAACCAAAGAGGTCAACCCTTGGCCTTAGACAGCATTCCTGGTGTGAAAGCCGATATAGTCCGGTGGGAGCCATAGTCCGGGGCTCCATAGACGATAACTGGAATACAGCGTGAAACTAATGTTGCGTAAAGAGTGCACTGAATCGATTGCCTATTGACCACCATTGTTCCCGGACTATAATCGGCGGGTACTTGGTTACTTCTACACCGGACGCAGGGACCGATTTTCATGATTATTATGTATTTAAGAATCTTTTGTACATACCTTTCTGTACATCTTGAACAACCATGTTCTGTACTTCATTTTCTTCCAATTTCTCATAGCTGGAATTTAATCATCAATCTACCCACGTGACTGGAATCACGTCCGGGAATGTAAGTAGAGGTAAGTATCTACTGTAGTAACTGTAATTCCGCATCCACAAGATTTCTGTCAGCCCGCAAGCGACTATTAGTTCTTCCATACAAGGCGGTCCATTAAAGCCCAATCATATTTCTTGTGGGTTTTAATCCTATTATAGAGTACATCGAACTCAAAAAATGGTTTGACTACAATTTAAACATGTAGCCTAAACAGATCAAATTACATAACACTTCCATTTGCAGACGATTTTTGTGTGATCACAATTCGTATCCACCAGAAAGCCCATTTTAAAGCCATTGAAGTGTTAGTTAATTTCCATCCAGAGAGGAACTCCTACTGCACTTAATTTCAATCGAGGAATATGTCCATAAAACTGTTAAGGATGCTCCCGAGAAGTTTCTAGGTAGGGTGTTGCTGGGTGTTTGATTACATTTCGTGGGGAATCTCAGGACATACTTGATCTGGTGTCTACGAAACTGACAGAACCAGGGTTTTAATCAGTACAACTCATAACAAATTTCTTATTTGCGCGTATTTAGTAAGTACACAAAGAAATTATCTAGCTAGTCCAATTATTAATGAAGTTGCTGGAACTCAATGTCGTCGGAAATCAGGAAAAGAAAAGAGAGAAAACAAAACAAAAATAATGGTTTTGAGGTGCTATATGTCTTGCCTTCTTTTACGTTGCATTATTCGGCTAAATATACGTTAACTGTTAATTATGTAAATACAACCCGGGACTCTCTGTTTATGTAACCAAATGTCTAACCACTGTACCTGGCAAGGAATATATGAGAACATTTACATTACTTTTTCTTTCAAATTATTATAATTAGAATTAAAACGAACAAATATCATACAAAAACATGAAAGGAAAAAAAATACTACAAGAGGTTTTTGAACTATCTATTAAAAATTTGAAGTGAAAATAAGATACTAATTACTGCTTGTTTGTGTCCTTTTTGGTTTTACAAATTGTCTTGTTATAACTTTGAATTATAAACTAAACTTATTTGAGTCTGGTTTGTTTAAAGTATCAAGAATTACAACTTCAGCAATCAATTAAGTTGGTAATGCTGACGCTACCAAACCAAAGGGCTTCGGTTAAAGAGGACGTTTCAAACAATATGGGTCTTTGTTGAGAAGAACAGCAAAATTGGTCAAAATAGCTTTTTCATGGGACAATTTTTGCTAAGTTTCTAAAAAATGTGGGTTTTTTGGGGTGAAAAATTTTGCAACATAAAAAAATAGAGGTCTTTGTAACATTTGCCAAAATTTTGCAAACACTGGTCTTTGGATGACAGTTGTTACTGTTTCCCAAAAAATCGGGACTTGGGTGACCCCAAGCGGAAAAGTGCGTCTTAACAGCCTTACAAACGCATCAACCCCTCCCCCTGGGAAATTTACACATAATGTAATTATTTTTTACTACTATTCAAATACTTCAGGCAGCTGGTTTATGTGGCATTCGGACGAGGAACGCCTTACAGAATATCGCCACATCTATGTTACCGTTTGTACACAACAATTTATTCCACTACTTCCTCCGTGGGTACTACTACGTCTACACAAGTGATTTTAGTGACAGAAATATGTATGCAATCGGCCATGAGAGTCAAGAAACCCAACTGCGGTATTGGTGCAGAACAACGACTCGTCAACAAGTATTCGCTCTCAGATACCGTAAGAAACCGCCGAAATAATCGTATAGGTCCAGAGAGAACGTCCATGTCACCGTACAGTTGAGTATATACACATTTTTTTGCGAAAATGATCGATTAGGGTGTGTAGAATCAGAAACTGCCGGATTCCACCCCTGGGCATCCTTGGGCATTTTTGAGAAATCCAAGATGGGCGCCGCCATAAATGTAATTATCTATTCAACCCTATATTATCAAACTATGAGTTTAATAGGACCCAATGAACAAATGTAAGGCACTTTAAACATTAGTCAGACTTCCCAAATTCAAATGGAAGCCAAATCCAATATATTAAAATATCCTATACCAGGCAATACGTGCGATAAATAATAACATGAAGTACTTAGATTTATGTTGTTAGACACAATAATATATTTCTGATACTTTTAAGTTTGCAACCGACGTCAATCATATGGAGCCAAAAAACGTGACATCTTCAAAAAATACTTGACACAAATTTATAAGTATTACAACCTTCAATCGAAATCATGTGTCAATGACAATAGAAATGTTTCCTTTGAATGGCCAAACCAATGTACACCTACACTTTTAATTTTGTTTTTAAATTAAAAAAAAACGCGTGTTTTTTTGTTTTTTCAAAGTTTTCAAATACATAGTAAGTACATTTTTTTTTCACATATCCTGCTCAATTTATAATTTGACAACATTTTTATTTATTTTCGGGACTACCCTGGCATCGCTTGGTTAGATTATGGTACATTTCTAATTGTTTTCATTGACCAATAATTTGGTACTGAAGTAATATTCAAAATTTGTGTCAAGTTTTTTTCAGATATTCACGTTTTTGCTGCATATTGATTGGCGGCATGTTACACTTAAATATCAGAAATACATTATTGTGTCTACCAACATAATCTAAGTACTTTCACAGTTATTTTTTTTCTCACAGGTATTTGCTGTTATGGGCATCTTTTCATAATTATATAGATTTGGCTTCCATTTTTGAATTTGAAGTATGACTCAATGATATAAGTGCCATGCACTTGTTTATTGGTCCCTATAGTAGATCTATTAACTCCATAAGTTGATAATATAGGGTTGGATAGGTAATTATTATTTAAGGCGACGCCATCTTGGATAGTTCCAAAATGCCCAAGGATGTCCAGGTGGCAACCGTCCCCGGCAGATTCTTATTCTACACACAACCCTTAACTATCATTTTCAGCAAAAAAAAATTGTGTATATACTCAACATTCTGGCCGTTGTGATAAAGCCATGAATCGATCACTCGATTCCAATCAGACTTTCACAAAACTTGCATCAATTTTGAACCAACATCCAAATTACAACCCCAAAAAAATCTTGTCAAAGCTTGGAGTTATGCACATTAATTTCCTTATCAAAAGAGACACACTAGTTTGCATATATTTGAGAAAAATCGCTTAACAATCATGCACGTTTATTGATACACGCTTATTATACAATCATAAAACTGTTGTAACTGCACTGCCCGATCCCCACTGATATGTAAAAACAGTGTTGGGATACATGATTGCAAATAGATCGATTCACCAGCCATGTTAAAGATAACCATTTTTTTATGCAATTAAACGACCATATCCCACCATTTCATATGCAGACTCTGCCCCGTATTATATTCTCAGACTTCACCTATGAACCAAACTTATTTCAATGTACTCCTTTCTTTCAGGACACTATCCTTATGGTCCGATTACCGTTTATCTGAAGATTCCGATTATATTGGCGGCTTTTTTATCTCGCAGCAAATGATCGGGTTGGAGGAGTCCTCTTACTGTACCTCCGGTAGTTCAAGACGCTTCATAGCCAATCAACCGAACCTGGTTATGTTAAGTTCGGAGCCTTCATGTGTCGTCTGATCCAAAACGCTCTAGAGTTGCAGGAAGGGGAGAGTGCCATCAAGAAAAAACATATGGAAATAATAATTAAATTAACACTTTTCTTCTTCATATGAACTAAGCCATTAATTGTAAAACCGGTGTGAAAGCAACCATAGTCCGGCCCGTAATCATAGTCCGCGGGAACAATGGTTGAAAAAAGGGCAATCGCTTCACGTGACTTCTTACGCACATTAGTTTCACTCATGCCGCGCTCCTTGCTACCAACCTCCCTCCCTTTTCAGAAAACCACCCCGAAACATTTATCAGGCTTTTGGTTACTTCCATTATTACTGCCACCATGCACCCTTATAACCGCAGTGCCCGGCTATGGGTGGCTCTCCTTCTTCGCTCGAGCTATTCACTCGCCTTACCATTCAGACATAGACCCCCCCCCCATGGGAGACCACCCAGAGGGGGGTCGTACTATTTGCTGATCCGCTTCCTCCCGCTTTACCATCTAAGCGCCCCCTCCACATTTCGCCTGTCTAGGCGCTTCTCATCCCCTCCCTCCCCCAGGGTGCAACTCCCTAGTCGCGCTTCGCAGGGTTCCTTCACCTCCCAGCGACTTTCCCTTCGTCACCTTCACTCCGCTTCCCCTTTAACATTCTCTTTCCCCCTCCACGCCATTTTACTCACCGTCTGACCGTTATTGCCCCGCAACTCGCCCTCCCCTCATCAGGCCCAACCTCATCGCACCACCCCCCCTCTGGATGCTGGTATATACGGTTTTGCCTGAGGGTATAGAGGGCAAGGCCCTATCTTATTCCGTTAATGTCATGAGCCCGGACTACGGCTCCTACCGGACTATATTGCTTTCACCACCGGTGTGGCAGGACATATAGTTTCCGGGCTCACAGTCCGAGGAACAATGGTGAATAGGGAAATCGATTCAGTTGATCTTTCACACGACATTGTTTCACGCTTTATTCCTGTTGTCGTCTATGTAGCCCGGACGATGATACCTGCTGGACTATGATTACTTGCACACCGGTTCTGTTGATTAGTTGTTTATTGTTGTTAGTTATAGATCTAATTGTTATAATTTCACTAATTTTGTCATTATGACCAAAAATACCCAGTACAAAAACATATCAGAGAGAGAAAAACATTATACCAGGAAACGATTATGGGGAAGGTCTGCAGAACTTGACCATCCCGTTTATTACAAACAAGTTTCTTAAATCACACAAGACGGGACACTGCACCAAGCAAAGCCAATCCCAGGGAGGTGGAGGTAAATAACATAGAACCTGGGTGGGCCATGGACCACCCAGTTAATTATTTGGCCCACCCAGTAGTATAACTTCAGTCTGCCCAATGACCCCAAAGGGCACACCCAGTTAATTATTGACAAACCCGTAATTTATCTGGCCCCAACATATATCGAAGTGCGGTTATGTCAGTTAAATTAATGAATGCTAATAAAAATAGTCACTGAGGCAATTTAAGCAATATCCTGAATAGGAGGCAGTGTGTGTGAATCTTACACCTATGAAGATCTCAAATATTAGTGAGGACTGCTTGCATATTTCGATAGGGATGGCAATAATATGAGGTTCAATCCCCGCCATGCGAAGATCGGCCTCTGTTTGCCATTACAAAACATATTGTGTCCATGGTACAAAAGTTACGTACAGCATTGGCTTACTGGAAAACATCTCATTCAGTTCTACAATGGTCTGTTAATGATAAGACTTATGCCATGGTTAGCCGAGATGTCAACCACTTTGCGCTAATCTCTTATGCACAAGATTTGCCCCATTTTGGAAGGTCAAATGAAACCTGAGATGTGTCTATGTGTACATTGATATAGAATGCATTATGTCTCCAATGCTGTGATAAGGAATTTGTATTTTGCAGTATCTAAGGTAGGTTATGTTCAAATAACAAAAGTAGTATGAAAATAATACTGGTGTTTGCATCCCCCTTGATACTTCCAAGCTATCTTAGATGTGAGATAACATTGGTCTGTGTGCTATCTTCTGTAGAAACAGAACAGCACAAGGAGTTAATAAATTCGATTGATGCACCACACATTGTGTTGAGTTGAATTAAAGGCTAATTCAGAGATTTTGAAATACATATTTTGGTGCCAGTAATTAAAAAATACATCGGTCCTCGGACGGATTGTGTCGCCTGTCGTAGCGGTTAGTTAATTACGGCCTACAGGACCTTCTTTGACTGATATGCGACTTTGACCTCATAAACTATCATGAGGGATCCCATGTTGCCCAACATAATGATTCAAGTTTGGTTGCAATTGAACTTCTAAATTTTCAGAGGCAATTTTACACTTTTCAGCTATTTTACAACTTGACCTCACATGACTTTGACCTTGGTATGCGATCTTTGACCCCATCAATATTGAGGGAGGGTCCCAGTTGCACCTATGATTCATTCAAGTTGTGGTTCAATTGAACCGTCAACTTTCATAATGGGTCAATGTTACATTTCAGCCTATTTTACAACTTGACCTCACATGACCTTTTTGACCTTGGCATGTGACCTTTGACTTCATCAGAAAGTGGGAGAGGAGATGTATGTACACACCTGTGACCCATGTTTGGTTTACATCCATCAAGTATGAGGATATTACAGGCCAAATGTTAACCTTTGTCACAACAGACATCAACAACAACAGACCAACAACAGGACAAACAACAACAGTGGACAAAGTGAGTGATCCCTATGTGTCTGCCTGCCTTAGTGCAGGGCGACACAAAATAATCGTCTAGACCGAAGATAGTCGCCGAAAATGCTTAATTCGAAAGTTAAAGATGAATCGGATTTTTCGTTTTCATGCAGTAAATATCTATGCACATTGTAACTGTACCATAGGATCCCGTCCCGGGGGGAGGGGGCACTTGTATTTCAAGGTGGATATCATGCTCGTGTATGGCTTCCCAAAAACGTACCCTAAGCGCGTATTCCACTTGGCAAGAAAAGCACCCTAAGCACATAGTTTGGTTGATTTTTCTACCCTAAAAAAGTACTTTGGGTTTGATTTTGCTACCCTAAACAAGTGTTTTGGTTCGATTTTACTATCCTAAACAAGTAATTTGCATGACAGTTTAAAAATACACCCTAAACAAGTATTTTGACATAAGTTTGCTACCCTAAACATGCACGTTCACAAAAATGTGCCTTTAACCATACACTAAACATCGGGCTATATGGCCCTGATAAAGGAAATATTTATCACATGATTTCATTGAAGTTTTCGTATTTAATATCAATTTGTGCATTATCTTGTGCCTAATAAGTTTACAATTCAAATCCATTACATTTAAATTTCAAGTCTTTTTAAAGTTGTCCTTATTTCTTTGGATTAATGAGTCTTGTCCGGATGTCGTAATTATTGGCAGTATTTTTTCTGCAAATTCAGCCATTTCATGGAACTAAAACCTGCACTGAATATTCATAAACTTGTTTTGATTGACATAAATTAGAGACACACCCTAATTTTGTTTCTATATACGTACATTATACTTGTAACGATCAGTCACAAAAAGAAATGAAACTCCTAATTAAAAAGGCTTTATGTGTTGGAGGAGACGACGACGACATAGAGAGCTAAAATAAGGCTGAAAATGGTTAAAATCACTCGGGGAATCTACCATGTGAAATCAGGAGAAAATCGGGAACAAAACACACTTTTTCCAGCAATATCACACCCTAAACCCGTATTTTTCGAAGTGAAAAGCATACCCTAATTTTGAATTTTTGATGATTTTGATACCCTAAACAATGCATGTACGCGCGTACATCGCCTGGTCTAAAAAAACGACCCTAATTACGCGTTTTTGTACACGAGCATGATATCCACCTTGGAATACAAGTGGCCCCCCGAGGATACCGTGTATAACGAAAATTCAGGATCCGGAATTTTATAACAAAGTTGTGATTTTCTATATGAAGGACTTTGTTTTTAGCTAAGTTATTTCACACAGTGATTAGCATTATGCAAAAACACGATTTGTTTGAAAATGAGTGCGCTCTCATCGGGAAATCTCTGAGTCAACCAAAAGGCAACCAAAAAAGGCAACCAAAAAATGTAGAGATACTGCAGATAAGAAATGATGAATTTGGTCAAGTTAGCCTTTCTTAGGCCAAATAACCTCTCAGAAGAAATGTGAAAAAAGGCAATGCGATTTTTTTTTTTTTTTTTTTTCGTTGGAGTTGAAGAATCAACTCCACTGGAAGGGTTATTTCTGAATTTTTTTTGTATTAATAACGAACGAGGACGAGGTCGTATGTAGGTCATGGGAACACCCATGACCGACCCACATCAAAGCACACAAATTGATTTGTGGTTTGCACTCCGTATTGCTGTAATTCTTTTGACATTTTTGGTGAATTGCTATAATGAATGAGGCTTGGCCGCCACCGCCTGACGATTTGTTTGAAAATGAGTGCGCCCTCATCGGGAAATCTCTGAGTCCGTCTTTAAATACCATGATTGCAAGGCAACCAAAAAATATAG